>PVKC010021260.1:0-18236 GCA_004027635.1 Crocidura indochinensis | reverse complement strand
GGGTCTTAGCTTCACCTTTGACACAAGGCTGCGCAGGGTGCTTTCAGCAGCCTGCAGTTTGCAAGTGCTTGCATGGGGACCATCCTGGTCCATCACATTCTCTCACACCACATCTGAGCCTTTACTACCTGTTTTTAGTAGCTGAATATTTTGCATGATAATTTTGGTCACTGACCATTTTTGGTATCTTTTTATTTAATTATTAATTCTGTCAGACTGTTTGTTATCACAAGAGGCAAGAGTAGCATCTTTGACTCTGAGAAATGGCAAGATAATAGTTTCTACTTTGTATAGCTCAGTTGGGGGGACTCCCAGTTACGTTCCGATGGCATGTAGTTGAGGCTTGGGTCTTTTGGGGAGAAAGACTCCGGCCCCACACCTCACTAGTTTCAGCACGGAACTAGCAGGGCCTCATGACTTGAGTCCATCTCCCAGTTTACGAACTTCTTAAGATCCAGATTAGTGGAATGACTTCCAAAAAGTCGGTACTACCCTTTGGTTAACAGTCTGTCTCTTTCTGTGTTGTCCTCATCAGCTCTGGCTTCAATATCCAAGTTAGTTTTTATGAACAAAATAGAATGCATTTGTGTTTACCCCAGAGAAATCCCTGAGGTAGCAATCCTGGGGGCGAGGCGCAACTTTCCAGACTGATATTGCTCCAGATCGGAGAATTCGTCAATATCTGCTGCCCTCCCCCACCCCCATTCCATTTTCTGGGAAGCAGAGAGTGTGGTTGAGTTACCAAGATTTATGGGTCGGTTTCCTTTCCTTCAGAGACACTGTCATGGAAGTTGTGTGCTGTAGCTAGGCCCTGAGACGTCTACGTGCTGGCTGTAGGCTGTAGGCCCATTGAGCAGTCCTAGAGATGGTGACTTTGGGAATGTGTTTAGTAAATTGGAGTGACTCAGGGAAGGTTTATCATTGTGATGTCAAAGGAACTTTGAGTAGCATTTTCTCAAGAACAGGTACTTGGCCGGTACATGGAAACAGGTGACTGGGGAGTTGTGTCCTTAGACATATGTCAGTGTATAAACGACTCCCATTATTTTCTTTATTTTTTTGCTTTTATGTATGTGTGTATACTTTTTTTTTTTTTGCAGTAGTAGTTCCAGATGTTGTCTGCCCTGCCCCATCCCTTTATGTTTCCTTCCAGTTTTCCTTAACGAGTTTTACAGCTGCAGTTTGCCAGAAGGTAAGACACTGGCTTTAGTCTTGATTTGGGGTAGACTTTCAGATCGATGCAGAGGGAGTGTGAGTTTGGCCCACACCGTAGAATGATGCTGGGAAGCTCAAGATCAAGACTAAAAGAGCTGTTCTCTCGGTATAGTCAGACCATCAAGTGAACTCTGTCACTTGTGGCCTTGCTGTCTTGCCTTGGGTTTCTAGATGGGACTGGCTGTGGGGTTGGAATGTAGCTGATAGCTAATGGTCCTTCCGGTGGATCTGACTCCTTCATGAGGTTACTGGTTGTGGGGACTTGAAACAAACAAACCAGTTTGGTTGTGTTTAAGACTCTGATGAAGGTTAGCCCTGAAAATAAGGTAAAATGTGGTCTTCGAACCATGGAGTTGCCTGTCATTTAATTTGAGTGGACAGGCCTGAGTCACAGTAAAAGTGTCAAGTTATGTAGCAAGAGTGTTCCTTAGGCTATTTCCCTGAGCATCAGAAAATCTCTCATTTAAATGGCTTTTTAGAATCCTATCATGATGTTGGAGGTCAGTACTAGAGAAAAAGAAAAGGCACGCGAGGGGCGTGTTGGTATAAGTGGCAGGACTATTTACAGGGAAAACTTTCGCTTCCTTGTTTGGTTTCAGCATACAAATTGAGCGTAGGCTCTCTAGTACTGCTCTAATGCTCATGGTGCCCTTTACAGAGAGAACAGCACCTTGCATCACCAGATGGAACAGATGCTCAAAGCCGAGCTAGAAGAGAAAAAGGTATTTTGAATCACCTCCCTGCCCCAGTGGGTCCTCTTCCGCCAACCGCTAATCGGGGCCAGAGACTGTTTTTTGCATCAGTAGAGGAAACAGATGCTATTAGAGACATCCAGGGAGGGGGAGTAAACTTAAGAGACCAGGGTGCCCCCGGTGATGGCCAGGCACTGCAACTGACCAAGCATTTTCCCTTGTAGAGTTCTCTTAAGCTGTACCAGGACATGCATCAGGAGTATGCGCGGGTTAAGGAGGAGTGTCTGAGGAGTGACGCAGAGTGAGTGGGCCCACCTGGAGGCGGGGTGGATGCTCAGTGCTTGGTGCTCCTGTGAGCTCCATGTTGGGATTGTCCATGTTGAGCTGTGCACTCAGCCCCCCACAGTCAGTCTCCCAGCCTCTGTTTCTGCATCTCGAGAAGGGGACCTTCTAAATGCCTTCCTCAGAGAAGGATGCCAGAGAGTGGGGCATGTGTGTGCAGGGTGGGGGTGAGCCCAAATGTCGTTTGGAAGGTCACGCAGAGCAAGAGGGTGACAGGAGTCACACAGTCATCGGAGCGTGGCACCTTGTTTTGGAAGCCTGGGGCATTGTTTTATCCTTGGGCTTGGGGGATAGGGGTGGTCCTGGAGAAGTCCCAGAGATTATTGACACTCAACCAGGTGAGTATCTTTAGACCAGCATGGCTAAGATATCCGAGCTGCACCCAGCAAACTTGGGGAACCTTGTGGAGTTGTGAAACAGGGCAGCTGTGTTCAGAACCTACATGTTCCCACCTTCCCTCCTAGCCCTTAAACCTTGGTGACTTTGAAAATGAAAGCACCTTTCACACAGTGTTTCTACACATGTTTACTGTTTCTTCTTCCTTATTTTCTTATTTTCTCCTGTTGTCCTCTAGGAAGAAGAAACTTGAGGCCAAGGTGAAGAAATTGGAAGGTAATTTTACGTCCCAGTCTGCTTGCCCGTGCCAGACCTGGGGTAGCAGCACGTCACTGCCTCCTCCTCCCCCCAACCCCCATCCCCCTCTCAGCCAGCAGCAGGGCCTGGGTGAGCATGGCCAGACTCCATCCGGAGACAAGCACCCGAAGCAGTGTTTCTCGAGTGTTTCCCGAGACATGGTTGGGAGCAAAGCTGCCTCCTTCTGACACTAGGGCCTGTGGCTAGTTGGGGTCCTGTGACACTCCTGTGGGGTGTCTGCCCCTTTCCTGCCCTGGGCCTTCCTCTCTGTTCCTGCTTACCTGCACCCTATATTCACTCAGGCTCCCCGAATAGTGCTGACCATCACTCCAGTCTTTGTTCCTGTGTTTCTGGCTTCAGGTAGTTGGGGCGTGGGGGTCCTGCTTGGCTGCTCCCTCCTCTCCTCCTCGATCTCTGACCTCCCTTGACCCTCCCCGCCCCTCGTCACACAAGGCTACACTCTGGGTTCTCTGCCTCAGAGAACAGGAGGTTTTCAGAGCATGAAGCAAAATTCCAGGCATGTGTAGGAGAGGTTGTTGTGATACTTGCTGCTGTGCTCCCTTTAGAGAGTGTAGAGAAAAGTCCTCATTTCCTGCTGGTCTGTGACTGAGCACCAAGAGTGTCCCCTCCCTTGGAGAGCTGGTGGCCCACTGTATTTGAAGAGGATGGGACACCCCCGGTACTCACAGGGTGTGATAGATCCATCCACCCTGTGGCAGAAGGTGGAACCTCGGTTCTCTGGGGCTGCTGCATAGTCTAGACTCGGTGGGGGAATCATGAAAGGGGGCAGTTTCATTTTCACACATGGTAGTGTCTAGGACTTGTCGGTATTAGCTTGATCCTTAATAGATTTGAACAATTTGGTGCCTTTTTTTTTTTTTTTCCAATTTGGTGCTTTTTATGATGGCCTCAAGAATTTGCCAGAAGGGCTGAAGCGATAGCACATCAGTGGGGTATTTGCCTTGCTTGTGACTGACCAACCTGGGTGCAAACTCTGGCAACCCATATGCTCTTCCAAACCTGCCAGGAGTAACCCCCTAAGTGCCTCTGGGAGTGCTCAAAGATCAAAAGATACCTTAAAATTTTTTTTTCCAAAAATATAAAAACTCAGGAAAGAGCTCAAGGGGAGAACAACCAATCACTCATCGCCCTAGCAACCACAACTGGGCTACAGAGGAGAGTCTGGAGGAGAAGCAGTATTTTCGGCTCACAGAGAAGCTGCTTTGTCCAAGCCCAGCTAGAGGGAAGGCTAGGATGCTCTAGCCTTAGAAACTCTCACTGTGTGAAGCGGGGGCAAATTTTCAGTCTGTGCCAGGTCTATGACTGAATAGATGATAATTTAAATCAAAAGTGTGAGTCATAGATAAAGCATAATGGGAAGGACGCTTACTCTTCATGTGGCTGACTTGGGTTCAGCCCCCAGCATCTCGGGTGTGGCTCCCAAACCGAAAACAAATTAAAAAAAAATCATATTTCCTGTAGTTCTGCCTATCTCAGAGGAAATACATCTGGAGTGATCTGTGAGTTTATGAAGTTTCACAGAAGGAAATGGAGAGAGATTAGACATTGAGTCTTTTCCTTTCCTCTCGTTTTTCTCTCCAGAGGCCGCATTCAAGCACATCCAAGAATCTAAACAACTGAGAAATGAGAAGAAAATTCTGGAAAAGGAATTTAAAAAGTCACAGGTACTGTAGGACCCGCTCTGCTCGTGGAGGGCTCGTCCTAGATCCTGTCCCTGCCCCCAAAGGGTATGGCCCAGCCCCTGGTCATGGGCTGCTCTGCTCATGAGCATTCCCTTTGCCGGTACCCTAGCCCTACATGTTTTGTTTTATTTGCATAGGAAATACTTGATGAATTCTCCAAGCAGAAGGACGAGAAGGGTGAGTAGTTAGTCCATGGGTCCATCCCAGCTTGCTTCTAAGGCGCTGCTTTGTTGTGCTGTTTGTCTCTTAACTTTCTCCCACGACGTGTTTCTAGAGTTGAGACACATTGGGACTCAGATATCAAGCGACGCTGTTGGAAGCATCGATAAAAGTAAGTGACACATTTCTGTTTTCACTCCTCTCCCTTACCTCCAGTGGTTGGGGAATTATTACCTGTGATCCTTAGCTGTCATTGTGAGGGTTCCGGAGACTCTCCAAAGTAGCCATGTCCTGTTCTGTTTTTTTCAGTGAGAGCCTTGTGGATATTAGCATTTGCTGTTTGAGGGAATGCCAGTGAGTTAGTTGGGGCTCATTGTTTCAGAAGAGTAGCTAGAGATGTGACTTCTTTTTCATTATTCTAGGTTTCTCGGGTGACGACTTAATATTCTAATTGATTAAATCTCCTAGGTGCCAACATGTACTTTAAAAACATAGGAAGAGTACTGTGGCGCCAGAGGACCCTGATGTCATTTTGGAAGGGGGAAAAATTGGGGGCAGTGGAACCTGGGAAGTAGAGTGTCTGTGGCACACCTACTCTGTGCCTGGCCAGTGGGTCCTTGTGGGGCTCATGCGGGTAAAGGAACAGTGCGTGGTTTTGCTCACCCTGGGACCATGTAGGGACATTTCTAAGAGGAGGCCTCTGGGCAGGATTTTCTGCAATGACTTGGTGTCTGTGGGCAGAGCACAGAGAAGGCGGCCTGCATGATGCTGTGCCTGAGGAATGGCTAGGCCAGGGGCCCTGTCCTGAAGTCTGCACTGAAGAGAGAAGCTGAGGTAGCCTTGGGAGTGTTGGAGGATCTTTCCTCATTTCCTCATTGTAGCCAAGCAAGATGGCTTCAGGGAGAACTTTTGTTTCTGACTGGAAGTGGGAGACTTGGGGGTCCAAGAGAAGGAGTTGTGGGGCTCCTTTAGCACAGGCACAGCTCTGTTAGAGTTTCCGTGGAGTGGGAAGGAAGGGATGAAGGAACAGTTCTTGGCTTTCTTTCTCGGCCCTTCTGAGCGGGAACTGGAGCAGGGCATTGAAGCAGAGGGAGCCACAGTGTAGGGTGGTTGCATCTCAGTGGATGGATATGCCTCATGCTTATACCACTGACTTGCTATCCCATGGGAAGGTGAAATGACATCACTAATCCTCCATCTCTCTCGCAGGAAGAGTGAAACTTCTCCTGAAGGAGCTCTGGCTCTGCATCAACACCACTGCACACAGACTGCCTGATGAAAGTGGCAGGTGTGCCACAGGTGAGTCAGCTTCCAGACGTTGGTCTTAGGCCTCCAGTTGTTGGTCTGAAGCTCACAGGAATCAACCTAGTAAACCCAGCATTTGATTTGGCTCCCAGGACTCAGTCTGCAGTCCCCAGAGTCGAACTGAGGTCTTCAGTGTCTGTCTCAGCCCCTAGAGTTTGGAGCCCTAAGGGTCTATTTGAAGCCCCATGAAGACCCCAGCCGTGGTGTGTCCCGGTGTATAGGATGGAGCTGGTGCCACTCTGCTCTCTGCCCCTTCCTGAGATCCACAGCCTCTGGCTTAGGGAGCTTCCTGGCCTTCCCCACAGCGAAGCTCCTCTAGGGCACTGAGGAGGGAGATGGCTCTGTCTTCCTTTTTCCTGGAATGCAGGTATCTTGTAGCTGCCTTGTTCCTCAGGTCCTGCTCTGGCCTGGCTGTGCAGTGGGGTGTTGGAAACCAACAGGGAGCATGCTGACAGCCATGTGGCCTTATGGGAACTCAGGGCTGCTCCACTGGACACCGCTGGACGTGTCCCGGACTAGAACTAACCTCGAGGTGTTTGCACCTCCTTGGCTTTGGCTCTCGCAGCGTGGCTCCCATTTCTTAGACAGTTGTCACAGGTGCCGCACTTCTCCCACAGATAAGCCTGCCCAGGGAATCTCCACACCATCAGCATGTGGGGCAGCGGGTGACAGCACAGGCAAGACGGCTGATGTGCGCACCTGCCTGGCTGAGCTGTCCATGGAGATCGAGAGCAATTTCTCCCAAGAAGCCACAGATGTCGGGCAGCTGAGCAGCTGTGTGGGTCCTCTGCGGGCACAGCTGGTGGATGAAGACCTGCAGGCTGCTGTGGACTTCTTCAAAATGCCACCCCCGCTCCTGTCCCCCGTGCCATCCCCGCCGCTTGCGTCCCTGCCGCCCTGGGGCTCACTCGCTTCTCCGCTGGGGCCTGTGAGTGCCACGCATCTCTCTGTTGTCCTGACACTCAGACCAGGTTGGGGGAGAGAGGTAGTAGTGTTGGGGCATTGGCAGGTGGCATCACCTCTTGGCTTGGCCCTGCTGTGATCTGTCACTGGTTTTCTGTCCTGTGCTGGGACCTGAGTCTCTTAGAGCCTCATCCAGGCCTGCAGACTCAGGGGGGCACAGTGTTGGGCCCTGCCCAGAGGAAGGAACAAACTTGCAGGTGCTATGGGCATGGAGGTGTTTATTGGATGGGCATGCCCATAGGGCACAGGGAATTCTTGGGGCCAGACATGCTTTGACAACAGTATTGATGACAGTTGTGCTCAGTGGTGGGTCCGTCTCTCACTAGAACTCTCTCTGTCTCTTGGTCCCTGTTTGTCTCTCAGGAGGCCTGCTTTGAAGATGATGCAAATTCAAGTGACGCTGACTCTGCCCTGCACAGGAACCCCCCAGAAACCATTTCCGAAGATGATTCCACCTCACCCCTACCTCTCTGGGCCGCCGCCCCAAGCACTGCCCAGGGCCACGACTCCCCGGAGGAAGAGAATCTTGGGGCACAGGAAGGCTCCCCATCACCGAGCACACCAGCAGGAAGCCCAGTGCCCTCGGTGGGCTTTGGGACCTTCGCGGCCCCCCTGAGTGCCCCTCCTCTCACCTTTCCCTTCACCCAAGAACGACCCTGGGCCTCTGCTTCAAAGTCCCCAGGCGTGGGGCCGGCGGACGCACGGGTAGCTGTGCGGGAGGTGGACAAGGCTGTGCAGACCGAGAGGTCACCTCTGTGGCCCCAGGATGAAGAGTTCCCCAGGCGGCCCATCCTGGGTTCCCCCCTGCATCCAAGGAGCCTTGGCAACCTATGGGAGTCCCGGCCGGCAGTGTGGATGTTGGCCTCCAAAGTCACATCTGAATCTGAACATTTGCCGGGAGGTGATCGGGGGGTTCCCCGGCCCCCAGGACCTGCTGGCTTCCAGTGTGGGAAGGAGCCCAGTGTCCCCGTCCCAATGGACTCTCCATTCTCTGAGTCAAGGTTCCATCCACAGCTAGAGTCCTTGGCGTCCTGGGAAGGAGAGAGTGACCCCGAGACCATGACATCCAGTGCTCTGACCCTGGACTCTGGAATGTCCCCCAGAGAAGGCCGGAGTGATGCAGAGCCTGCAGGGGTCGCCGCGGGCCGGACCCAGGACCCCTCCCCTCCACGATCAGTACTGAGTAGAGCACCTGCAGATGGGCAGCATGTCTATCGGTCTCCCCAAGGACCACTGAGGACCAGCCTGTGTCAACCAGCACCCAGCGGGCAAGGCCTTGGTCAGCTGCAGCTCTTGTCTTGGCACCAGAGCCCAGTGCTACGCAGGGGCCGTGCAGGGGGACTGCCAGACACAGATGGGCCCCTACCTTCCCCGGCGACTGCTATCTCTCCAGATGAGAACCTCAGGGCAGCTATTGCCTCCGCCACACTGCCATCCAACCAGGTGTCAGTCATCACCAAGCAGGCACGCCCAGACCTCCCCACACTGCCTCAGGAGGATGCTCCCTTGACAGCAGTGGGCCCCCTGCCCAGGACTGAGCTGCAGGCCACAGAGAGAGATGGAGTGACCCTCAGGACCAGACAGGCAGTGGCCACCACTCATACCTCACCTGAAGTCTCCAGCACCTGCAGGAAGTTGGACTTTGATGACCCTAGTGCACCCACAGTTGCGGGCAGCTCACTCTTCCTGGCCAGTAGCATCCTGGCGCTTTCCTACGATCATGTCCCTGGACATAAGCACAGAGGGATCCTGGGGCCCCGCAGGCTGCCCGCCCCAAGCCGCGCTGTTGGGCAGAGCCCCCGTAAGTCTGGGCCCTCACCGTTGTTGTCAGGTTGGACTTCAGGGGCTCCCCAAACTGTCTTACACCCTGAGAACCTCCCCATGGCGCCATGCCTCTACACAGGCCGTCGGGAGCCACAGGATGGGGTGGACACAGAGGCGGAGAGTGAGGTGCCCAGCTGCAGCGAGGGGGAACCTGAGCCTGAGACCTCGGTGGCTGTGCCGGGTACAGCTAAGGCCAGGCCCTGGCCGGAGCTGGGCGCCCTCATGTCTGCCCTGCAGCACTGCAGCCTGGCCGCTGCTGCCGACTCACTATCCACCTCCGATGTGGCACTATTCCTGGAGGGCTGCCGACTGCGGGACAGCAGCTGTGCCGACTCGGCATCTGAGTGTTCTAGTAAGGAGCCGGTGGTGGCTCTGGAGGAAGCCAGGGGAGGCTCGGAACCACCTGAGGAGTTACCAGCATCCGAAGGCAATGAGGCGGCCCCAAGGCTCTCCAGCCAGCTGTCGCCCAGCTCCCTGGACACGCTGGCCAAGGTGCTGGCCAGACTTGGGCGTGAATTGCAAGCAGGCCCTGAGGGCTCCCCACTGCGTGAGGCTGGGACCCTGCTGCTGCTCAACATGCTCCAGCAGATAATAGCTGAGGAAGGGCCAAACCCTGAGCCAGAGTCCAAGCCACACCCTGAGCCAGAGCCTGATCCAGAAGATCCAGAACACGAGTTGCACCCTGAGCCTGAGCCCGAGCCAGAACATGAGTTGCACCCTGAGCCAGAGCTGGAGGCAGTGCCCAAGTTGGAGTCTAAGCCTGAACCCAAGCCTGTGCCAGACTCTCCTCTGGAATCCACACCCGCATCCAAATCAGCATCAGCTGCTGCTGCTGCCAGCTTGCGGGGCTCACCTGACGGACAATCTGGCCCGGCACAGCAGGAGGCTCGGCTGGAAGCAGCGGGATCCCAGAGCGCAGGCACTGGTGAGGCCCCCGAGGCCGAACCTGAGGCCATGTTCCAGTGCCAGATTTCCACTGTGACGTCGGAGGTCATCAGCGTGCTGCTCGATGGCCACCAGGACCTTGTCATTGAGAAGGGGGACAACTGGACTATTATTAATGGAGTTGCACTGCTGCCAGGCAGCAACCGGATGCTCCTGTGCTGTCCACCAGCGGGGGGCCTTGGCACTGAGCTTGATGCTGAGCCGGACGCGGACCTGGACTCTGACTTGGATGTGGACCTGGGTGCCGATGTGGACCTTGGCTCTTGCCCGTCCCCTGCCGAGGATGCCCCACCTGCACCCCCTGAACTGGTCCCGGCTCCTCCACCCAGTGGCGTCCAGGAGATCTCAAGCAGCGGCCAGACTACCAACTTTGACAAGAGCCGCCTGCGCAACAGGCCCGTGAGGCCGAGCACCAGGATCAACGCTGAGATTTTCGACCATGACTTGGACTTTGAGGCCCCTACAGCAGCGTCTGACCACACCTACTTCAACTCCAAGCTTGAGGTGACCACCAAGACCAAGGGTCGGGCCAGGAATACCAGCCGGGAACAGTCCAGCAGACCTGGGAAGGTCACAGGCAGGGCTGAGGCTCCTGGAGGCTGCGATGTCCCGGAGGAGAAGAGCCCTGCAAAAGCCCCGAGGGTACCAGCGCAGCCGGTCCTGGCCACAGCGGACACTTCGACGCCAGCTGATGGGGCTGCTGGGGACACGCTGAGCCAGATCCGGCAGGAGGTGGGGCCTCCACTGCCACCACTGCTCGCCCCCCTTGTGGCCACACCGCCCCGGCCCTCCCGTTCTGTGTCTCCCCTCATCTCCAGCTCTAGCCCCACCTCGCCCCTTGGCCAGCTGTCCCCATTGTCAGAAGCACCTGAGCCCCCTGCTGGATCTCCCATACCTGGAACCCAATCCGCCACAGGAGAGCGTGCTCTGGCATCCCCACTGCAGTTCTGTGCGGCCACGCCGAAGCATGCCCTACCCGTGCCTGGTCGCCTGCCGCCCCTGGCTGCCGGCCCCACCTCTGCCCACACCACTTCTGGGGCAGGTCCACAGGAGAACTCGGTGAAGATCCTGGACACCATGTACCCCGAGCTATCTGCACGAGCTCGCACCCTCAACATTCTCAAAGGCAACCTTCAGTTGGCACGAGGCCCTGCCGATGGCCAGGACCGGCCTGCACCCGGCAGCACCCTCTCAGGCTTCAAAACCATCACGTCTACCTCCACGGCCTTTGTGAAGGCTGGGGGCCGCACAGCAGGGAAGCGGGCGCTGCTGTCTGCCTCGCTTCGGAGTGCCAAGAAGCTACGGCTGGATGGCAGCTCCCCGGAACCTGAGTCTGGGAGCACTGGTGCCGGACTCCACAGGAACCACCGCCGGCAGCCCCCACCCTCCGCTGATTATGATGACAACCCTGCGGCCAGGGAAGACAGAGGCCCTGGGGAGCCTGACCCTGCAGCCACACAGGCAGCAGCCCCCAAATCCAAAGACACTGCAGAGTCTCATGATGGAGCGATTGCAGATGCACTGAAGAGGCTCGCCCAGGCCTCCTTCGACCTGCTGCCCGTCATCCGCAGCCATGTCTATGTGGGCAACATCTCCAAGAGACCTGTCATGCGCGACCAGGAGAAGGAGGTGGTCCTGGAATTCAGTACCACGCGCAAGGTGGGCATCGGGCCTGGAAAATGTGCTCACTCCCGCCCGCACCAGTTAGGCTTGGGGCTAAGAAGGGAAGCAGCACAGCAGGGTAAATCAGCTGCTGCAGGTACAGGGTCAGGTTTACAGGGAGCACACTTGCCCCAGAGCCTAACTGACTTTGCTGACCACATCTCCTTGGGGTCCTCCTCCCTGCTGCCCTTGCCCATCTTGGAAGTGTTTGCCCTCATATGGACCACCTCCTCCCTGCTTTGATCATATCATCTTGTCATGCTTTTCTTCCCAGGACCGAGTTTTCCAAGAGTGAATTGGGCTGGGCACCGGGACCCTTGTTTCTTTATGCCAAAGGGCTATGGGTAGTTCCATTTGCAGCCACTCAGCAGGCCATGTTTGCCCTGGGTTTGTCAGGGTCCCCCACCCCAAAACAGAATCTTCTTGAGTTGAGACAAGATTGGTAAGGGGTGTGAGTTAAGGGTCCAACGAGCAGGTGATCTCAGTGCATACCTAGGGTGCTGGTTTGAGGACTGCAGGAGTGTGGGTGCTTCCCTGGGACTGGGAGCCATGGCACATCCACCACAGTATCCACCGACTGCTGCTCACCCCCTTTCTCTCGTGTCTGCCCAGCACCTGGCCGAGGCCCTAATGCAGTCTATCCTGTCGGAACTGAAAGCACAGAAATCATCTGTGGAGCCCAGCTGCAGACACGCCCTGTGCCGTGTGTACGTAGGCCTGTGCCGGCAGCTGGGGGACCTGGAACGTGCACGCCTCTTCTGCTACAGCCTCCTGAAGGAAGGTGCGCCTGGGGTTGTGGGTGCAGTGTGTGGGTGTGGGATCTGGAGGCCTCGACCATGTCAGCTCAGTAGGAAGATTTTGTTCAAGGCTAGACAGGTAGATGGGGACCAGGGTTCAGGAGGCTGGGCCAGGCAGGACCAGTTTACTTGTCTCAGCAGGTCAGACCCTCCCTCCGGAGCCAATTTTAGAGCAGTATGGGAGATGCAAGTAGGCAGGTTCACAGCTATGTGTGGCCCCAGGCTTACTCCTTAGGCAGCCAAGTCTGAGGGCCCCTTGCAGACCTTTTCCCTCTTCAGTCACCAAGTTCTTTGCGTTGACTGCTCCAGATAGCTTCAGGGTCACCCCGAGCAGGGGATACACGGGCTAAGGCTAGGACCACCAATTGGGTTTCCAGCTTCCCAAAGAGAGGGTTCAGGGGTGGGACAGGGGTGAAGAAGTCCTGGTACTGGCGCTGTTACCAAATTCCCTCTGGGTTTCTGCTTTAGTGGCGCCATCAGGCACAACAGTTCATGACTTTTTCTTCCTTCTCGTAGATTTCCCAGAGTCTGAAAAACTTACACTGTTCATCGCCAACATGTGGCATGATGTGTTTATCTCCCAGTCGGTCATCAACAAAGCCATGCAGCTGGTCGCCCGGCAGCGTGCGAAAGGCGAGGTGCTTAACTGCCTGCGAGCATTCCTCAACTGGGAGAAGGTGAGCCCTCACCACTTCGTTCAGGGCTGCTCAGATCAGAGAAAGGTTAAAGGTGGTTAAGGGTAATCAGGTGTATGGGCTGGAACGAAAGCACAGAGACTTGGCTTGCATGCAGCATCAGTCCCTTCTGACATCCCGACATCCCATATGGTTCCCTGAGTTTGCCACCAGTGATTCCTGATCATGGGGACAGGAGTACTGCTAGTGTGCCCCCCAACCCCAAAATCTAATTCAAAATGTTCCTGATTGCAGTTTGGTAATACCAGCGTTCAGCACCCTTTACCATTGCATCTTTCCGTCACCAGTGTCCTCAGTTTTCCTCCTGCCCTCTTCCCTGCCTGCCTGCCTCTCTCTGTCTCTCTCTCCTCCCCCCCCTTCCTCTTCTCTCCCTCTCCTCTCTCCCTGGCCTTACTTAGAGGACATATGTCGCTCATACCCCCTGGATTGTTCTGGTGAGCATCACCCCTTGGCCCTGTGCCCAGCCTGACACCCCGCCCCTTCCCCTCTCCCAGAACGCGCCTGTGGACGTTGGCTTCATGGTGTCCAAACTGCTCCTGACCATCCAGTTGTGTCCCAAAACTGAGTTTCAGTGCAGTGAGAAGTTCGGCGAGGACCTGAGCGCCAGCACCTGGGAGCACATCCTAGCCATCGACCTGCTTTGCTGCCACCAGAAGTGGGTGTGGACACATGACAACATTATTAGGTATGGTGGGCATAGCAGGCGGCGCCCCGACAACCAGCACTGGGTCCTGACCATATACTCCAACCCCCTTTTGATGACCATTGGCCGCTCCCTAGGCCTGTCCCTGCTGTCTCACCCTATCCAAACCCTACTCAGGCAAGACAGTGGAATGAACGTGGGACTCCAACCCAGGCACACAGATGCACACAGGGGAAGAGCCCAGTCAATGAAATACCCTCAGCTCCCCTGCCCCTCCCCTCACCGAAGCCCACTTGTCTCTGGTGTGTCCAGAGTGACAAACATGGAATCAGATCTCACATCAGGAATTTTTTGTTGGAGGGGGGTTTGGGCTATACCCAGCAGTGCTGAGGTATCACTCCTTGCAGGCTCCGGGGATCCTATGGGATATCGGGATTGAACCCAGGTTGGCCATGTGCAAGGCAAACGCCCTCTCCGTTGTGCTGTTGTTCTGGCTCCCAATCAGGAAGTTTTTATTAGCTTGTGGGGAGGGGTACAGAGTGCAGCCCCACCCTAGCTTTCCTCAGCCTTTATGAGAGCAGGAGGGCCCTTTGTCCCTTGAGCAGACCACAGGCAGACAAGCAGGTCCCCAGTTCTGGGATGTGGTGGCATTCCCAGGCCACTTCAGCAGCAAGTGCTCAGAAAAGCCCCAAACAACTGGTCATTTTCAGAAAGGCCCTGTCTTCCCATGGCTCATCAGAAAGGCCCTGTCTTCCCATGGCTCATCACTTCTGTGGAGCTTGCTTATTTCTTAATTAAAAGCAAACTATGAGGTGGTGGTCTGGGGGCCAGATGGTCGCCATGTGCCTAGCTGATACTGGGGCCACAGGACTTGGGCTTCACTGGGGAGGGGCGGGGGTGTGCCCCTGACTTCATGGCCTCTGATTCAATCACCTGTGAATCTCCAAACAGCAAGCTCACTGCTGTGCTGGTCCTCATTCCCGGGCTTTGCTGGGTCTGTCCCCGAGGTGAGGTGAGGTGCCGCCTCCGTTTCTCTGACTGCTGCTCTTCTCCCCAGCAAGGAGCTGTGGCCTGTGATGGACAAGTGGGTCAAGTACAGGAAGGGTCACACCAACGTCACCTATACCCCGGACATCATTATTGCATCCATCCTCAGGCTCATTGGTGAGACACGCCTGTCCCTGTCCCTGTCTCTGTCTGAGGGAGGGGCCAGTGTGGTCCCCTCTTTGTTCCTGTCCTAGACTTGCTGTGTTCTGCTGAGTCATGAGTCCGGTTCCCCCTGTGCACCATGTTTCTAGGTGCTCGTGCTATGTCCATTCCTGCCCACAATAGGGACCCATGCACTGGGGCCAGCATGGCTCTGAGTGACCTGTAAGGTCTCACTGGCTCCCAGGACCAAGGTTTATCCCCTCAGGCCCCTGGATGTGTTCCAGTCTAGAGTGGCTCTGACCATTGCCTCTTCCTGTTGGCTGTTGCTGTCCTTCTGCCCCTGGGTGTCAGCTCCCCCAGGCTCTGCAGCCTGTGGGGCTTTCCATGCTCAGAATCGATTCTCTCTGCCCTGGTCCCCCCAGTTGTACCCTGATGGTTCCTTCTGTCTGGGTACAGCCACCCTCTACAACTTAAGACTGTCAGTGTAGGGGCTGTTTGTGTCTGAGGACTTCCAGCACTCAGGGCAGTGTCCTCTTGAGCACGGCTGGACAGGGCTGATGTCCTAGGAGGAATTTGGATCAGGGGAGGGCAGCAGAATTTCAGTGCTGCTTTGAATTCTTTGCGGTAACTGGGTTTTGGGCCACACGTGGCGGTGCTCAGGTTTCTTCCTGGCTGTACTCTCAGGAATCACTCCTGATGGGATTCAAGGACCATAAGGGTCGCCAGGAATCAAACCACAGTCAGCATTGTGCAAGGCAAATGCCCTCCCTGCTATGCTGTCACTCTGGCCCTTAGATTCCTTTTTACCTGATGCAGCTTTGCTGGGAGCCTGGCATCTGGAGTGAGGGTGCAGGTGGCCTGGGAATGAGACGTTCTCTGCTGTCACCTTAGAGCCTGTGGTTGGAGCTGGGCCCTGAGCGAAGGAAGGGGTGACATGGGCGCAGACATGGGTGCATGCAGGGGACCTTCCAGTCTCGCTGTATTTGTGGTCTTAGCAAATTCTTTGGGGAAAATGACCCAGGGTCAGATGGCTACTCCCAATTGTACCCCTGAGAAGTAGCCCAGAGCGTGACTGGGAAAGGTTTGACCATAGTCCCTTAGAAACAAGGATGAAGCTGCCTTAGACCCCACTACTGTGTGGACTGCAGTGTGGTATTACCATTGAGTGAGGTTGGAGGAGAGCAGAGCTGGGAGCCGTGCACAGTCGGGTGGTTGGGGAGATAGTAGGGACCTTGGGGACTGCGTCACTCTGCAGGACGTTTCTGTGCATTGAGGTGTACTGGGCGAGTACTAAGTGCCCACTAATACCCTGTGGGGACATGAGGAGTGAGATGGTGAAAAAGGGTCCCCATGCTCCAACTCGGAGGAGATTGACAGTGCTTGTGGGAGATGCTTGCTCACACATGCATTGGGCCATGTGTTCATGCACTGGGCCCAGCTAGCTTCCCTGGGCTGGCCTGTATATGTTCCCATGTGTCTCTGATGTGAGTGCGTGGTGCTCCCTGGGGTCTGTCTACACTACCTCCCACCTTCACCCGGCTGTGGCTGTGTTTCCCCAGGGCGCTTGGGCCAGTTGGGGCTGAAGGAAGGGTTCCCGACCGCTGTGAAGAACATCAGCTCTGTCATTGGCATGTTCATCCAGCATGCCCGGGACGAAGGTAAGATCTAGTGGAAGAAATACCTCTTCTCAACCCTGGGCCCTACAGTTCCAAATGGGGAATGGGGACTGTCTGACATGGAGCTGCTGCCTACAATTGACGTGGCCACTTCCATTCTGTTTCGGTGACCATGACCCTCACCTGCTCCCAAGGGTGGTTTTGCCCTGCTCTGGAACTGTAGGGCTCAGGGAATATCAGGCAGCCAGGAGGAGGCCTTATTTCGGAAAAAACGTGGCAGCACATGGTGCTGGACCTGAAGCCAGGTGTGGGGCTGACCACAACCCTAGGGAATCCCATTAGACAGGAGCAGCATTCCCACGTCCTCTGCCTGCCCACACAGTGACCCATGGCTGCCCACAGTGCTCTGGGTCCCACAGGGATCATCACTCCCTCCTGTTCCCTGCGTGGCTTCCCCATTATCCTGTCTGTTGGGACAATGGTGTCAGGGCTGTGTCCTGCTGTTCCTCAGTGCTAGTGATGTTGGCCCGGATGGTCCCATCCTTATCAGGAAGGCTATGCATGAAGGGCTGGACTGTTTTCTGCTTGTGTGAGTTCTGTGGAGCCCAGAGGCTTGGTGACCGGCTCAGGAGCCCACTGAAGGGTGGATAGTCGTGGGCTCCTTTTTCTGCCGGTACTATAAGGTCTTGTTTCCTGAGAGCCCAAACCTGGGCAGAGACTCCTTCCAGCACTATAGGTGGAGCCCATCGCCAGGCAGGGATGGCAGTCGACGTTTGGGGCTCCCGTGTCCCTGTGTGACAGGCCTTACAGTCCCCTACCTTCGCTGCCCCCAGTGTGTTTGATGTGATATGAAACTAAAGAGTACCTATGAAGGACCTCTCAGAGCAGTGGCTCTGGGGCATCAGGTGCCTTCTAGAGTAATAGCCTGCACTTGTCCTTTCCAGATATCCCCTGGGGTATCCAGCTGGCTGCAGTGTACGCACTGTGTGACCTGAGCCCCAGCAACCCCTCCGAAATCTCCAAGATCCTAGAGGCCTGGCGCCAAGAGACCTCCCACAGCGTGCCTCCGGCCGTGGCAGGCTGCTTGGAGGAGGTGAGCTCCCTGTGTTCGGAAGAGCTCAGCTGAGCAGGAGAAAAGTATCTGGATGACTCCGAGATGGAGGTTGGAGAGGGAGAGAGGCCTGCTGCTCGAGGGCGACGCCCTGGAACCCTGCCCTGTCCTACCCAGCGCTACTGCCCGCACCTACCTGCCTAGCTCACCGGGTCCTGGGGCACAATATTGGGTTTGGTCAGGAACAAGGACTCGAACTTTGCCCTTTTTTGCTGCAGAAAGTGTCCTTTTAGTCACCTCTTGCAGGTGAGCGGCATTTTATAACAGAACAACGTCCTTGGTTTGGTTCCAGAGCGACCTGAGAGTCAGGTCTCTGGACTGGACCACAGAAAGGTTCAGTGGAGCCGGGCAGCAGCCCTGAGGGTTCATGAGTATTGGCTCGGCTCCAGCAGGCCAGGAAGCTGTGGTCTGGCCTCTGCCTTTGCCCTGGACATGCTCTGTGGGCTCAGCTGCTCAAGGAGGAGGCGGCAGCAGAGTGATGCCTGGTCTGGTCTGGGCCCCTGAGCTGGCTGCTGGGGGCGCCTGGGCTGGATGCCAAGGAGACCTGGGCTGAGTGTTCATTGGGCCTGAGCTGGGCGCCCTCTGCGTGCACAGGACATCAGCTCAGCTCTCCCGAAAGGGCTGTTGGGACTAGCAAATGATGTGGTGCACATTGGATAATATTCCACTTGGGAATTTTAGTATCTGTATAGAGAACACGGGGCTCCGACCTCACCGTGATCCTGGTCTGTCTCTGTTCACCCTTTCTTAATATTCTCGTCTGGGATTTTTATAATAAAACT
>PVKC010021259.1:0-18236 GCA_004027635.1 Crocidura indochinensis | reverse complement strand
CTGTAAAGTGGAGACCAGTTACACTAGTATTCTGGGGGGTGGGGTAAGGGAGGGAGATATGGGTGACATGCTGGAAATGGGAGTGGAGGGAGGACAACACTGGTGGTGGGAATGCCCTTTATTCATTGTCACTATGTACCGTAAATAATGCTGTGTAATGAACTTCAATCATAATAAAAATTAAAAAAAAAAAAAATTATTCTGGACAAAGGCAAGAGTACATGCAGCCATGCTTCTTGTGATATTTCTAGTGAAAATTCCTCGTATAGAAAATAAATGTTAGAAGTAAAGCATAAAACAAACTCAAGAAACTTGAGCTCTTTGAGGAACTTGCAAAGGAAGGTGCATACCAGAGGTCAGGGGCACAGGGGAGACTGTAAGAGTACTTTGATAAGATTGATATTATGAAGACCAACCTTTCTCTCTAGATCACTGTAGGAGCTAAAGAGTAGTTGAGGCAGTTAGTGAGTATTCTTCAATCTTTTTAAACATTCAGGCCTATACTTCACTGCATACCTACCCATGAGCCAGCAGTTGAAACAAAGAAATTAGACCAGTAGTTTTCTATCTCTTTAAACTAGTCCAGGATCAGAATTTGTAGACCACTGATTGTGAGCAGCATTGCAGCTGAATAAGGGAGGTGTGCAGAAGGAAAGATGGTACTGTCATCTAAGCCAATAGGTCATCTAGTATAATAAAACAGGGCTCTTTGAATTTCACTTCAGTATTTTCTTTCAGCACTATTTCTACTCATAAATGACTGTTATTCTAAGTGGAGTTTTATCATTAAAAAGTTGAATGTTTTGCTCAACTAAGGCTGCTGCTGCCTTATTATACTTTGGCAGCCCCATGAGGCATGCAACTAAGACAGATGAACAGGTTTGCTAATGAATGGAAAGTAAGATTCCAAAATTGCTTTCCATAGAAACTATGTATCTCTCCTACAGTGAAATGAAATCTTTGAGACAGTCTGATTATAAAAAATAAAGCAGCATTCTTATATTTGTCTGCTAGGCTGATCACAGGACACTTGCAATTGATGACAGATACCACAAATTGAAAAATAAACATCAAATGTCACTTACTACAGTCCCATCTATACAAAGACAGAAAAAGATAATTTGAATTCTTGAGGCAAGAGTTTCTGAAAATATCCAAAAACTTGAGCCAAAATAATACCTTATACTGTATAAAGTCACTAATTTAATTTTGGTAATATGTCCCTGAGACATTGTGTTGACATATTCCTTAAAACCACAAAAATGTGTTGTCTTGCATGTAGGAGATCTTGTGTTTGTTTTCTGGTACTACCAAAACAAAAAACAAATAAAATATCTATTAAAAATTCTTTCTGAGTTTCAGAAACATCTTAAGACATTCATTTTCACGTAACCACTGATTGATATGCACTAAGCAATAAGGGTTAATTTTCAATTTGTTATTTTTTATTTGTTTTGCTTTGGTTTTTTTTTTGTTTGCTTGTTTTGGTCACACCCAGCTATACTCAGGACTTACTGCTGGCTCTGATCACTACTGGTCTCAAAGGACTATATGGTATCTAGGAATGAAACTGGGTCAACAGCATGGAAAGCAAGAACCTTACCCACAGTGCTATTGTTCTGGACCCTCATATTGGAAGTATGATCTACACATAGAGTGTGCAGAACTTTGTGAAGTAAATGAAAAGGGAGCTGAAGAAACATGAATTAAACGCCAAACCACTGATAAATGAAGGTCTGGTCTAACTAGGCCAGCTAATCTCAAAATAATGGGAAATTGACAAAAATGAAGTCAGGACAGGTTCTTCAATGAGGTTAATTTAAATAACAAAAAATTAAGAGAAGCCTTTGGAATTTTGCTGAAAGAAATAAAAACTAACACAAAGGTCTATGGTATTGTCAGAAAAAAAAATTGCCCACTACAAAACACATATTACTTTTTTTTTGAGGGGGGGGGTCACACCTGGTGGTACTCAGGGGTTATTCCTGGCTCTGTGTGCAGAAATCACTACTGGCAGGCTCGAGGGATCATATAGGTAGCCAGGAATCAAACCAAGGTCCACTGGGGTTGGCCATGTGTAAGGCAAACACCCTACTGCTGTGCTGTCACTACGATCCCTACTTTTGTTATGAAAAGTTATTTTAAAAAATTGAAATATAGAATAATTACAACCATTTTCATAAAATGTAAAATATAAGATAATATATATAAGATAATGGGGCTGGAGTAATTGTAAAATGATTAAGGCACTTGCATACTGCTAGTCTGAGTTCCATCCCTGACACCCCATATGTTCCTCCAAACATCATCAGGAACAGTTCTTTAAAAAAAAAGTTATTAAATTGAATCACTGAGATACACAGTTACAAACTCATGGTTGAGATAGTCATACAAAGTTCAACATCCTTTACCAGTGCATATTTCTTGCCATCATTACAACAAATTTGATAGAATATAAGACAACAGGGCTAGTGGATAGGGCAATTACCTTGCATACTGCTGGCCTGAGTTCAATCCTCCGAACACCATCAAAAACTATTCTTTCTTTAAAATAAATTCTTTAATTTAGAATCACTATGAATCACAGTCACAAAGTTGTTCATGGTTGAGATAAAGTCATACAATGCTCAACTTCCTTTAGCAGTGTGTACATTTTCTATCACCAATAATCCCAGTTTCCCTCTCCTCTGCCCTTCTCATTGCCTACCTCTCTGGTGACTATTTTTCTTCACTCCAGGAGCAATTCTTGAGTATAGAGCCAGGAGTAAGTCTGAGCACTGCCAGGTGTGGCCCCCAAACAAAAAATAAATAAAAAGGAAGTAAAATTTTATCAAAATACTAATAAAATATAAAATAAATTCTCTTTCCTAATTTTCACCTTGTTTTTCACAATAACAAGGGTTCCAATCACTTCACATGAACTTTTGGACTTCATTTTAAGAAACTAACTTTGGATTTTTTTCCTGTTACATAAAGATGTATCTCAACTTTCTTTTTCTCTCATGAAAATATAACCTTTAAATCTGGATTCTGATAGCCCAGAGGATGTGATTCTGATCTTCTCTCTGCTTTTCCTAATTCCATAAGTATTTAAATAAGGATTAATCTTCATTTTAGAATTAACCATGAAATAAGTAACTTTCTTTTTTAGCATTCATATGCACCTGATAGTTGATGTCATTCAAGATATTCTTCTACAAGCAGTCCAAAAGTTGTTACAAAGTTGGAATAATTCCTATCACTACATGAATCCTTTCCCTTTCATGTACTTCTTAGAACTCAAAAGCGCAATTAGAACTTGAAATAGTAGTTATTATTTTGTAACAGTTCAAAAATAGTACAATAATCAGTATGTTTCTTTAATTTTATAATTTTCATTTATTGGTAAAATTTTTTTCATTACTGGGGTTGGAGAGATAGAACAGAAAATCTTGAACATGGCCAGCCTGGATTCTATCATTTGTACACTATTTGGTCCCCAAAACCCAGCCACTTAGTGATCCCTAAGATAAAACAGAAAATTTTGCACATGGCCAGCCTGGATTCTATCACTTGTACACTATTTGGTCCCCAAAACCCAGCCACTTAGTGATCCCTAAATCTAGAATCAAGAAGCACCACTAGAAATCCCTCCTGCCAAAAAGAAAAAAATTCAAAGTAAAAGATGAAGACATAGTCCAGTGGTTAGGGCACTTGCCTTGCATACAACTGACCAGGGTTCAATCCCTGGCATCCCATATTGCTCCAAGTACTGCCAGAAGTAATTTCTGAGCTTAGAGCCAGGACTAACCCCAGACCATAGCCCATTATGGCCCCTCAATATCATTTTCTCTGGGGAATTCTGGATAGTTGCTGTAACCTAGTCTTAATTATTTTAAGCTCCTGAGTGTTACAAATTAAAACTATAAGGTTTTTTCCAAAATAATTCTTCTGTTTATATTTTGAGTGGGTAATATATTACAACAAGCCACTTGTGTAATAGACAAAAACATCAGAATACATAATTTGGAAGACACTTGCCTCAAGAATAACTCCAAATAAGAATTCAAAAGAAAATATTCATGCCCTCACCCTCTAAAGAAAAAGGAATCAAATGCACCAGTAACCTTCCTCCCCCCCCCACTCCCAAAAAAAAAAAAAAAGGCAGGAATCCTGACAAACAACCTCTCTCCTGGTATTTGATAAATATTACAACCTGGTCACAATAACTATAGTTTTATAACAGGAAATTCATCTAGTACTGACTTCTTACTGAGTCAACAAGAGGCAAGAAGAGACATTTATGTTAGCTGCTTCAAGCTAAGAGGAGTCCCAGCATCTCTTTCTCTCCCAGGGGTCCCAATTTACTTTCATTATTCACTGGCCTCGCACCTTCATTAGTCTGACACACAAGAGCATAAAATGGAGAAAGGAAAATTAGTTATTTTCTACACAAGCTTCCTGATCTTCTGTAGATTTATGAATTTTTGTTTCTGCTTTGCAGAAGTTAGCATTTTTAACAAGAAGGGAGGGAACCTCTTAATTGTTTATTCATTGCCTCAAGAGGTCCAAAGACTTCTTGTGCTGTTGTCATTTACATTTCATGTTTAATGCAAAATAGGTCTGAAACAAGGAAATATTTGCTTTAATTTGATGCATCTGTTAACTGAAATACTAAAAAGAGAGACAAGTCACTATATTAAATTCAGCAATTTGTAAACAATTTATATATTCATTTATCCTGGGTTAAAAATGCCCCAAAGCAAAATTTTTATGAAACCCACAAAGTAAATTGCATTGTATTACTCTGATGGATGCAGGCCATGATTTCCTCTTCTTCACTCCATTAATTTATTTCCTAACTTGAGTTAATTAGCAAGCTTCCTATTTTTAAATGCTCTTGAAAGTCATTGGATGAAAGGAACATTTGCAGGAAGTGCTTTGAAAACCTACTGCAGAGGGAATGGGCTAAACACAAATGGTAAATTCCCCCAAGACATTATCACATATTGGGCACCTGATTGCCATTCAGCAATCTTTGTGCCTGAACACAGTGGGTGATTAATACTACTTGTTATAAGAAAGGGGACACGAACAAGGAGGATAGAATGTGAGCAGCAATAAGAACAAACACATTCCAGGAGATTATTAATTGGGAGATGATCTCCAAGGTCCAATCCAACTCTAAATTTAAATATGTGGCATTTTGATTTTATGAAAATTGACTTTAACTTGGAACAATGCCCACTGGTAAGAGATATACCTATGTAAAAAATTTTTTTTTAATTAAACACACAAATAAAGCTGTAACCACAAACTCAGTCACCACATTTGAACCAAACTAGCACTCTTTTCTCGAAGAAATGTAAACTGACACATGAAAGATTACATCAGTCCATGAAGCACAAAGTTTGCCATCTCAGGAGGAGTGGGTGGGCCAAGCCCCTACCCTGCTGAAACCATGTCTACTGCATCAATCATCAACAATCACCATTTTCAAGATGGCCTGCCTCATCACTGACCCTCTACAATTCCCTTTGGGACACGGATCTGACCATACCTCAGGTACACCTATTTGGGGGCTGATATCACCAGGGCTTTTTCGAGCCAGTAAGGGCACCTTCTCCTTATATCTTCCTTTTTCAGCATGGCAGCCAAGAATATGCCCCAAAAGTTGTAGTATCAGTAACAGTGCTTTGAATTTCTGGACAACTTCATTGATTTGATGCTGTCATCCCTAAAAAAACAACCCAAATGATCAGAATGGAGAGCTAAAACAAGAGCTTACTAAACCTTCTGATATTGGATTAATGACTATTGTTCACAAGGTCAGCATATTAGCACAGGGGTGGGGCATTTGCCTTGCACCTGACCAACCTTGGACAGAATCAAGTTTTCCCCCCAGCACCTCATATGGTCCCCCGAGACTGCCAGGACTGATTTCTCAGTGCAGAGCAAGGAGTAACCCCTGAATGCTGGTGAGGTCCCAAAACAAAACAAACAAAAAAAAACAGTATTGTTCATAACTATGCTTGCTACTGTATTTTGTCTATTTTCTTTCTCTTTCTTTCTTTTTCATTTTATATTTTTAATTTTTTATTTCTATTTTTTCACCTATCTGGAAACAAATGTATTATGATTAACAATGTCAACTATATAATGCATTTTCTTGAAATAAATAATTTTTAAAACCCCAAAATATAACCAGATATTGACATATAGAGATCCAGGATAAACCAGTTCTTTTCCTTTGATCAAAAGATGGAGCAAAACAAAACAAAAAAGAGCTAAGCAGGCTGGGACTGAGTGAATGCCTTGTATGGGCAAGGCCTAACTTGGATGTTAGCACTAGAAGCCTCCCTGCTAAGCATCACTAGGTGTGTAGTCCTAGTGGCTCCTGAGTACCAGTGAACCCAGGTACTCAGCACCATAGCACTGAGCTCTTCATCCCTGCTATCCCAATGGGAAATGTCTTCCGGAGCATTGACTAAAAAGTCTCTTAACACCCCAAAAAATAAAGAGTTAGCCTTATTTTTTGCCCTTAAAATTAGTTTTATTTCTTGAATTATAGTGGGAGATAGTTGGATATTATTTCTTAATCCTTGTCAACTTTCTAATGTTTGTGCACTCAGGGAATAAAAGGCTTGTTCTTCAAGATATCTTACTTCCAAAAAATGAAAGGAAAGAAAAGAACAGAAAGAAGAGAGAAGGGGACAGAGGGCTGAAAGCAAAGAAGGGGGATGGGGCTGGAGAGATAGTACAGTGGGTAGGTGCTTGCATTGCATGTGATCAAAAAGAACCTGGCATCCATGTGGTGCCTGGAATACTGTAGGGAGATATTTTTAAGTGCAAAGCCAGAAATAACCTTAGAGCATCACTGGGTTGCCAGTCTCCCAAAAAAGAAATAAAAATTTAAAAGGAAAGCAGAGAAAATTGGAACAAGGAAGAAAGGAAAGATGGAAGGAATTAATTTACACTGAAATATAAATTGCTGCTAAACTTTCAAGCTATGCCTAAATATATAAGAAGAAGGGAACATCCATTCCTTCCTGAAACATTTTGAGCAGCTACCAGTGGTTTTGTGTGTTCTTCTCAAAGACCTACATGTTAGCTGCTATAGACTCATGACTCCAACTTCCAAGGCTCACCATCAGAGCATCAACACCTGTCTAGCCTAGGACTTTTTTATCAGAGACCTGCTCTAATTCATTTTCCATTCAACATGGGCCTGTGATAGTCACAGACAGTAGCTCATCTCCCTGGCCTGGACAGCAATCTGAAAGTTGCACTTGAGGTGGATTTGCACTTGAATTCTCCTCCTTAACTCTTAAGTCCCTCCGCTATGAAATAGAAATAATAGAAATCATTTCACAGGATGCTTAATGTAAAACAGGCATCCAAATTCCCTTTTTTCACTGTACTCTAGCACGGTGTTAAATCAAGTCAGCTGTACCTACCTAAAAACCAGGTGTAGGGCTGGGAACACACCCCATTCTACCCATTCCTCTTCAAGTGCCTTCACATTTTCCCCATTCTGACACTGGGCTCTGAACCTGTTGCTCAGGTTTCACACACTTAAACAAACAACATCATGACTTACTACTTCTCCTGAGTCCACACCAGGCCAGGGAGAGTGCAGAAGGGCAAACATTTGCTATACCAGGTTTCTCTTGACTCATACCTTCACCATGCCTTCCTCCCACCATACCTTCCTTTGGCTAAAAATGCTTTTACAAATTCCTTGATTACACACACCTTATAATTATAGTCTTCATTAAAGTCCCTTTTCTCAGAAGGCAGCCATCTGGTCTCCCTTTGCAAGATTTGGGATCTTCCCTGTCTTTCTAATGCCCAGAAGGATCTGACTTTAAATCCTCACATCACAACCAGAGTTTGGAAGGCAAAGAGCTCTCTCTGTCTGGGGATTAGGCAATTAGGATGATCAAGTAAGTCAAGGCATCAGTGAAACTAGATTTTCAGAACAACAGATCAGCTGACCCTGCCACATTTCTCTGCTCAGGTAGGAAACAGACCCATACCAGAAGAAAAGTCAGCACTACTCTGGGCAACTTACATTAGTGCTCCAATTTTAAAAAAAAAAAAAAGTGGGATAGGAGACCCAAGTCGGTGATAAAATTGCCTGGCAATGGTGTGTTCTGCCGTCTCACTTCTCCAAAGGAGGAGAAAAATTGGAACAAAGTCCAATCATATGAAGAGTTGTGTAGGACAAAGAGGGCACCAGATAAGAATGCTCCTGTTTGGAGCCTAAGAATGCTTAAAGGTAGCCTTTGCCACCTCCCACTTGAGTTCAATCCCCAGCACTTATATTGTGTCTGGAGACCCCCATTCTGAGTAATCCCTCAGATCAGAGCCAAGAGCAAGCCCTGAGCACATCCCAGGTGTGGCCTAAGCAAACAAACAAAATAGAACGCTCCCTTTCATCTTCACAGTTCTTGGTCCTTCCCAAGAAATTGTGTTACTTGCATCACTCACAGAGCTGCAGGTTCCAGGACTATTCCTGCTCTAGTGTTCTTTGCATCATTACCAGTATGACCCCTAACAGAGGAAAAACATCCAGACTTTCTTCAGGCTCAATGAACTGAAGTTTTCATTTTCAAGGCAAGAGTTGTGATGAACCAGTATCGGGGTGGAGCTAGTGCGGAACCCCCAGGTTTCCCCTCCCAAAGAACTCACTTAGGAAGATGATCGTCTGCCTCCTGGCCGTCCTGCTCTCCTCACTCTCCGACTTTCTCAGCTGCTGTCCCTTCCAGACCAACGTGCCCTGCTTGTTCCCTTTGAGCACCTGCATCATATTCCAGCACATGAAGGCGACCGACACCAGGACCACCAGGTAAATGATGAAGGCTCCGAAGATGCTGGACTGGAACACGGTCCAGCGGCTGGAGAGACTGGTGCAGATGGACATGTTGGACTGCTCAGGCTGTTCGTGGTGGCGGGTGCGGGTGTGATTGCAAGCCAAACCTCTGTGGCTAGGCACATGCAACAGGGGGTACTCCACCCCCATGGCGAACAGCAAAGGCAAAGCCACCAGGACTGAGGTGATCCAGACGAAACCGATCAGCAGCTTCACCTGGAAGGGCCCAGACATGGCCTTGTACCGGAACGGGTGGCAGATGGCCACATAGCGCTCAAAGCTGAGTGTCAGCACGTGTAGCAGCGTGGCATAGCTGCAGGCCTCGAAGAGGAAAGTATGAAGCTTGCAGGAAACGGTGTAGCTGGGTGTGGTCAAGGGGTTCCAGATGATGCTGTAGAACTCCACGGGCATACCAATGAGGAAGACTAAGATGTCCGAGCAAGCCAGGCTCACCATGTGGTCTGTGACCTCCTTCTGCAAGTAGCCTTTTTTCTGCAGCACCTGGGTCACTCGAATGGTGACACTGTTCCCCAGAATGCCCATCACGAAGATGAACAGGTAGATGAGAATGAGGGTGATTTTGATCCACGGGGCCACCTCAAACTGGGGGACATGACTGTGATCGATGACAGAAGAACAGTCAGGGCCTGCAGCGCCTGGGGCAGCCATGAGGAAGAGAGCCACACCACCACCAGGTCCAAAGACCGGCTCACCTTCCCTTTGCCTCTTGCCTCAGGAACTCAAAAGTCTCCCAGCAGTTTACCAAGACAGTGAGCGCTGAACTTTCTCTGCAACTGGCCTGCAAACACCAAGTTTCATGAAAACTTCCTGGAGAGGCTCAACCTCCTGGAACAATCCCAACCCGGGCACAAGGCTTTTTGAGAACTGTGTAAGAGGCAGTTAGAGAGTAGAGAAGGAAGTTCCAAACACAGACCAGCAGGGAGCCAGTCTGTTGCAGCCAGACCCCTTCTCCTCTTCGCCCTGGGCCAGAGCAGCCTTCCAGCAATATGAGCGTCCCGCAGCTGCCTGGCTTTGTTCAGCTTCCCGCACCCCCAGGTGCACCCTGTCTTAACTGCTGGAGGCGGGGTGAACTGTGATTAATCATTAACCGTCGCCTCCCGCTCAATGGCCGGGCCACAAAGCCAGCCCAGGGGCGGATTTAAACTCCGCGCACTCGCACGGTGCAGGGAATCAGAAGTTGGTTCCAACGGCCTCTGGGACTGGTAACCCCACCTTGGCCGCCGCTCGCGAGGCAGAGCCAGAGGTCGCTGTCTATCCGTCAGACGTCAGACGGACGGCAGGAAGCTGGAGCGCGCTCGTGGACTTGAAAACCAACCAGGCTGGGGCCGGAGAGATAGCACGGCGGTAGGGCGTCTGCCTGGCAAGAGGTCGACCCGGGGTGGACGCAGGTTCGATTCCAGGCATCCGACATGGTCCCCCGAGCACAGAGCCATAAGTGCTCCCGATCTCTTCTAGGATCTCTACCAGTTTGGGAACGGCTGGGGAATGCACTCGCCTTCTTAGTGGCCCAAATTGCCCTGGAGTAGCCAATATGTGTTTGCTTTCTTAGGAGTCTGCCTCGGGGTCCACTGGGGTATTTGCAAGAGAACTTGTGTGCTTGCCTTAGGCCCCTGCTTAGGAAGTCTATCCCCAAACAAACAAGTCGACCCCCATGAAAGAAAGAGGTGTCTGTCTTGGAGGCCCCGCGGAGCGTTTGATGTTCTGCATCAAGTCTGCCTGGCTCACCCAGTTCACAGCCTGAAGAGGGACCCCTGCAGAGAGCGCTCCCGCTCTTACTCCAGGCAACCGCAGAAATGGTTCGTTGGGATGTGCATATATGAAGATGAAGATGCTAAAGATACACAGTCTCTAGTGGGCCCGGGTGTTGCTTCCTGGTTCAGCTGAGCTGAGGGCAGCTGCAGGATCCCAGACATTTCTGACCCAGCCATAGTAAACCAGGTGTTTCAGATCAGATTTTCCCTGGAGAGAGAAAGAAGAGAGGGGAGAGAGGAGTGAGGAGAGAAGAGGGAGGGGAGAGGGGAAAAGAGTAGGAGAGAGGGGAGAGGAGAGAAGAGAGGAAAATCTCTAGGGGACCTAGTTTCTTTTTGTTATTGTTGTTGTTGTGTGTGTGTGTGTATGTAGTTTTGGGGTCACACCCAGCGGCACTCAGGGGTTACTCCTGGCTCTACGCTCAGAAATCTCTCCTGGCAGGCTCAGGGGACCATATGGTATTCGAACCACCATCCTTCTGCATGTAAGGCAAACAACCTACATGCTATCTCACCAGTCATCTTTAAATAGCTAAACCCTAGGGAAATAGGGAAGGGGTCAGGCTGGAAGCATCCTCTGCCTCCAAGGATGTTTACATTCCCCACTCTATAGAAGAGCCAAACTGTCTCAGATTTTGCCACATGTCCTTTGAATCTGGGCCCCAAACAGGGTCCAATTCTGGAAGCACAACAGGCTTTCAGAAAAATGAGTTCAGTGTAAATAAATTTCATGGCTTCATTTTTCTTAAGAGCTGTGTAGTGTTCCATTGTGTAGATAATGTAGTGACACATTTTTATCCAATCATCTGTTCTCAGGCACTTGGGTTATTTCCAGATTATAACAAAATGGGTCAGAATGGTAGGAATAGACATAGAATGATTGCACTCATTTGTGGGATACTAATACAAACAAACACTAATAGTATGGCAATAACATCCAAAGACAATAGCGATGAGGACCAGGAGAACCAGTCCATGATAGAAAGCTTGCCACAAATAGCAGAGAAGTGTGGTTAGGGCAAAGGGACCATTATTACAATGATAATTGAAAATGATCACTCTAGACAAGAACTGGTTATTGAGAGGAGATAAAGAGATATGCAGCATACCCCTTGAGTAACAATTTTGCAAACCACAGTGCCTAAAAGAAAAAGTGGAAGAGAAAGGGGGAAGGAGAAAAATGTATGTCACAGAGACTGGGAGGAGGAGAGCAGAAAAAAGGTAGGAAGGAAGGGAACCTGGTGGCTTTGGTGACCTGAAATGTGCACTGGTGAAAGTTCTTATACATTATAGGACTGAAACTCAATCATGAACAATTGTGTAACTGGTTCAACTAAAATATTTATGTATAAAAATAAATGTGAAAAGAAAAAAGAAAATGTTGTTACATTCGGGTGTGGGTACTAAAATGTCTGAGCTAAACTCTGCACCTATGATTTTGAGAATTCAAGAGAATCTAGTTTTGACTGTGTTGAGCAGGGACTACTGTATGATCCCTGGAACCATTAGCAATGTATGTAGTTCTTTTTCCTGTTACATCATTAACTTCCTAGGCTCTAAATGCTTTCTCTCTCTTCATAACACCCTAAATAATCAGTTCACCACTACCTCTCCACTTCCCTTTGTCTACTACTTGACCTAGTTGTTGCAGAGAAATGAACGTGTTTCCTTATAGGTCTACTGCACTTTAAAAGCTTCTTAGTGCTCAGAGATCACAAGATATCGTCCCTATGTGCTCTGGGGGCTTGGCCCTGTTAGAGTTCAAACTCAGAACCTCACACTAGATAGGTTTGTGCTCTACCACTTGAACTATTTCCTATGTCTAGCCCAAAGCACTTTCCACTCTAAGATGATTTATCTAGCAGATTAGGTCTGTGCTGGGTTCAATGCTGACATTTTACCGAGTCATCAGTCTTTCCAGTTGTCTGCCCTGATGCTTCTCCTCCCCAGCTCTGCATGTCAGTCATCCTGTAATATATTTGATAACACCAATTTGTTCTGCTCAGACAAGATTTCCATTATTGTTCAATTCTTTTCATCAAATTTTTCTTTCCCAAAGTGTGAACAAAGATTACAATTGCATGACCAAACAGTGGGAATCAAACTAATTAAAATTTGCTTCTTACAGTAGAGATGAAAAAAATGCATTTTGAACAAAGGTCCAGGAAAGCAAAAAACATATTTTACCCTTTGCATATCCTAAGACCAATTAAAAACTATTTAATGTGTTCTCATTTGCTGATAAGACACTAATAGGCACCAGATTGGGTAGTCAATATTTTTTATTAGCAAATTGTATATGGGAGGTGGGGGAGGAAGAGATGAAAGTAAAGGGAAAGGGTACTTTAGTAATTTTGATACTGACCTCTGATATTCAGAGATTATTCTGTATTCATATTTTATACATTCTAGGTGACCTTTGAGGTTGTCTTAGCTAGTCTCTATCATTTTTTCACTTAGTGTTTTACACAAAAATCTCAATTTTAGGAGAAAATTTTATACCAATATTTAGAGTACACACACAAAGAGATGCTCAGGGGCTACTCCTAGATCTGTGCTCAGGGATCACTCCTGGTGGTGTTTGGGGGACCATATATTATGATAGGAATTGAAACTAGTCAGCTGTGTACAAGGTAAATGCCTACCTTCTGTGCTATTTCTCTGGTATCTCTATTGTATTTTATAGTTAAATTTACTTTTATGCTCAGATTTAGTTACTTGAGGGTTTTTAGTTTGGGGAGAATATCTGGCAATGCTCAGGGCTCTGTGTTCTGAGTCATTATTCTTGGTCAAAAAGAAAATCAAAACTCAGATGCAAAATAAGAAAGAATAATAAATGAATTTATGGAAAGAAAGGGGAGAGAAATTAATAAAGATCAAATTAATTATGAAAGAACTAAAGAGAAAAATACTAAGAACTTTTAGACTTTTTTCAAGACTTCTGTTTCTGGACATCTAGAATAACTAGTACCAGATCTACAGACTCCTCTTACCCAAACACAACGATAATCCTGCAGAGAAGCTAGTCAGGTTCATCCCAGGGTCATTTAGACTTGCTACCTAAAGGTATATTCTAGACCACAGTACAGAAAGAGGAATCTGAATTCCTTCATCTTGCTAAAATGATCTTACAGACTGAATATCGGAGGATGAGGTTGCTGGACTTTACAGAGCGGAATTCCAGAAAGGAGTTACACAAATCTTCAAAAATCCAGGTAAAGATTCTCTTGAGTGGTGGGCTGAATTTTTTTGATATGGAGTTGAGACTCCAAAGTCTACAACCAAGGCAACAGTAGTTTTGCTGAGGGCTATGAGCTACATGTCCCAGAGTCCCACAGATCTGTAATATGCTGAAGTTCTAACAGTGAAACAATAGACCTCACTGAGCCAACCCTAAAAAGACAGTCCTAGGAGTATGACTAAACTTAGAATTTATAACAGTCAGGACACCTCAAGACATGCCTTAATAAAGATATTCATCTAAAGCATTTAAAATGATAACCACAAGTGAAGTCAGTAAGAAAGTGAAAGATAATTACCAAATGACTCCTCTTTCTCTCAGATGTGAAATAAAAGTAACCAGAGCAAATAGACTAACAAAACATACTAAATATAAATATGACATTGTAAAGAAAAAATAATGAAATAAAATTGTAAAAATAAATGTGTCATTGTAAAATTAATAAATATGTGTACATAGTGATTACAGGGGTGCAGGGAGAGGGTGGAAAGAGGGGAAGTGTAGGGTAATTTGGAATAGGAAGTAAGGACACTGGACTGTAGCAATAGTATACAGGGGTCTCAAACTCAATTTACCTGGGGGCCACAGGAGGCAAAGTCAAGATGATCCATGAGTGCAAAGACAGTATTAAGCCTTGAACATTGGGATTTGTGACCCAAGCAACTAAAACAAAACAAAACAAAACAAAAGATTCCTCTAGGGCAGAGCCACAAAATGTTGTATGGAGGGCTGGAAACAGCCCGCGGGCCGCTTTGAGACCGCTGGTAGCAGGTAGGCTGTTTTTCTTGCATCCCATCAAGTGAGCATCACCAGGAGAAATTCCTGAATGCAGAGTCACGAATAGCACCTGAGTGTCATCATTTATGGCCCCATAATAAACAAGCAGAAATTTAATTTAGGAATGGTTATGGTGAGGCATTTTCACATGTGTTGGTATGAAGCTATAATCCCCAAATTTACATATTATGTGTCAATGATAAATAAAATTTAATTTTAAAATTAATAAAAACTTGAAAAAGAGTAGAAGACTTAAGGCACTAGTGCCTTACATTTAAGGCACATGTGACTGGCCCTACTTTGATTCCTAGCACCATAGTTGATCCCCTGAATACCACTGAGGTATTGTCCTAAGCACAAACAGGAGAATCCTCTAAGAATTGCTGGAACTGACCCAAGACAAACTAAAAATAAATAAATAATACATATGGTGGTCACTAAACATATATAAATACTTGAATTACAACAAGTCTAAATTAGCATGTGTTATAAGTATAAAATTTCACATTTCAACAAAGAATAAAAATATAAATTATATTTTATATTTTGGTTTTATGTTGCGTTGTTTAATCAGGGGTCTCAAACTCAATTTACCTGGGGGCCGCAGGATGAAAAGTCTGAGTTATCCTTGAGTGCAAAGTCAGTATTAAGTCTTGAACATTGAGGGGTATGACCCAAACAAATAAAACAAAAAAAGATTTCTCTAGGGAAGATTTCTCCACAAAATGTATGGAGGGTCATTTGCGGCCCGCGGGCCACGAGTTTGAGACCCCTGGTTTATATAAAGAGTTAAGAAGATACACTATTAAAATATTTCACTTCTACTTTTAAAAAGTTTTATTTTAGAGGATGAAATGATAGCATAGTAGATAGGTGTTTGCCTTGTACACAGCCCCCCTGGATTCAATCCACAGCAACCCATATGGTCCTCTGAGGCCACAAAGAGTGAGTCCTGAGTGCACAACCAAGTGTAAACCCTGAGCACTGCCAGGTATGGCCCAAAATTTTTTTAAAAAAATTTTTATTTTAGACGCTTTATTTTATAATATTGTTGTTAATGGTAGTTTCATGCATAACATATTCTCAAGCCACACCCTCCACCAGATTGTCCATTTCCCTCTATCACTATCTCAGTGTTCCCCACCTGTACCTATTCTTACTCCCATTCCCTCCTCTATAGTACACCTCCTGCAGTTTCTGTTGCCTTGGGATATTTTTTTATATTCTTACTTTGTTTCTTTACATTCCAGAAATGATGGAGATCCTTTTGTATCTATTCCTTTTCTTCTGATTAACTTTCCCCAGCATGATAGTCTCCATCCATAGAACAATAAATGTCATCATTTCATATGACATTTCATTATTTCATATTTTCTCAAATGAGTAGAATTTCATCATATTTTTGTTTTGTTTTGTTTTCGGGCCACACCCGTTTGATGCTCAGGGGTTATTCCTGGCTAAGCACTCAGAAATCACCGCTGGCTTGGAGAAACCATATGGGACGCCGGGGGATTGAACCACAGTCCTTCCTTGGCTAGCACTTGCAAGGCGGGCACCTTACCTCTAGCACCACCTCGCCGGCCCCAGAATTTCATTTTCATCACTACTTTTTCTTTTCTTTTTTTCTTTCTTTTTTTTTCTTTTTTGGGCCACACCCTGCGATGCTCAGAGGTTACTCCTGGCTATGTTCTCAGAAATCAATGCCAGGGATGGATCCAAGGTCCTCCTGAATTAACTGTGTGCAAGGCAAATGCCCTACCGCTGTGCTATTGTGCCAGCCCTTCACCACTACTTTTTAGAAAATCTTTTGACTTGACTACTATGAAGATATTTTTAATTACATGTGGCTTGCATTTGCAGCTTACATGGTATTGCAGTGTCTCTATTAATAGATACTGAAACAAGTCAAAAGTCTAATTAAAGTCAGTTATGGAAATTTCTGTTTCTAATAATGGTTACATTTTAAATCAATAGGGAAAACATGGACTGTTCAATAATTGCTATTGGAGCAATAAAATAATCCTTCTAAATAAGCAAACACAACAAAGTCAATGACAATAGAATCAAGAGACCCAAACTATAACATTCTAAAGTTAAAATGAACTTGTTACACTGGTAATCCCAAGTTACTGTTTGTTTAATTCATTTTCTTTCAGTTGTAGTGGCCATATTAATATCAGATAACACAAACTTTAAACTTAAAATAGTTGTAAGAGACAAAGATGGCCATTTCATAATAAACAAGGGATATGTTCATCAGAAAGAAATCACATTCCTAAATATAAACAAACCCAATGAGAGACCAGCAAAATAGTTAATACAATTGTTGACAAATCTGAAAGAAGACATGAATAAGTGGGAACCCTCAAAACCATCCTGTCACCACTTGATAGGTCCACCAGGATGAAACCTAACAAGAATATACTAGCTCTAAAAAGAGAATGGAAGAAAGTAGACTAGTAGATATCTATCTGGCTCTCCACCACCAGAAAACTAAATACACATTCTTCTCTAATGAACATAGGTCAGTCTCCATGATAGACCACATGCTTGCCCATAAAAGATAGAAATTGTGCAGAGTACCTTCTCAGATCACAAGCCACTGAAATTAGAAGGGACACAGAAGAAAAATTTTAAAACCTGGTAATTAAACAGCTCACTACTGAACAATCAGTGGGTCAAAGATGAAATCGAAGAAGAAATCAGAAGATTCCTGGTCTCAAATGCAACTAAAGATGCAAATTATTAGAATTTGTGGGACATAGCAAAAGTGGTACTAAGAGAAAAATGTATAGCTATGCATGCACACATCAAGAGTAAATAAGGGGCTTGCCTAAATACTTTAATGACTCAGCTTATAACATTAGAAAAGGATTGGGGCTGGAGAGATAGCACAGTTGTAAGGCATTTGCCTTGCAGGCAGATACCTGGGACAGACTGGTTCAATTCCTGACACCCCATATGGTGCCCCGATTTCTGAGCACAGTGATTTCTGAGCAGAGTCAGGAATAACCCCTGAGCATCACCAGGTGTGGACCCCAAACCAATAATTTAATAAATAAACAAACTGAAAACAATATATAATTAGAAAAGGATGAACAAAATGAACCAAAATAGGTAAACAGAAGGAAATAACAAAGCTTAGAGTAGAGATCAATGCAGTGGAAATCCAAAAATGATCCAAAAGATCAACAAAAGCAAAAGTTGATTCTTTGAAAAAAAATTGATAAATCACTAGCAAAACTCACAAAGAAAAGAAGATAGTGAAACTTAATAAACTGGGTTAAGAATGAAAAGGTGAAATAATACATAGATTCAAAGGTTAATCAGAGACAACTTTGAGAAACTCTATACCACAAAACATGAGAACCTGGAAGAAATGGATAAATTCTTGGACTCATAACTTTCCATGGTAAAATCCGAATGATCTAGCATATCTAAACAGACCAATCACTATTGAGAAAATTAAAATAGTTATCAAAAGTCTTCACAAAAACAAAGCCCAGGCCATATGGATTCACTAATTAATTCTTTCAAACTTTTCAAGAGGAACTATGACCGATCCTTTTTGGCTCTTTCAGGAAACTGAAAAAAC
>PVKC010021258.1:0-18191 GCA_004027635.1 Crocidura indochinensis | reverse complement strand
CATATGGGGCACCGGGATTCGAACCGATGACCTTTTGCATGAAAGGCAAACGCCTTACCTCCATGCTATCTCCCGGGCCCCTGTTTTTATTCTTGTCTCTCTCCACCTTCAACTGCACCAGCAATATAATGAAGCACCATTTCTCCCTGCAAAGGCACACTAAAAAAAAAGGAGGAAATCTTACTTAAAAAAACGAGTTCTTATTTATTAGGGATAAGAACTCATACTTGTTTACAATACAGGGGTATCTCCTACCTTGAAAATATGTCACTTAGACCCCAGGTGATTAGACACCAACCATCCAGCCTTGAAATCTGGGTCACAGACATAAATTGATTCAATTCTTAAGCCAACATTTCTTTTTGTTGCAGTTGAGCAGAATATTTTTTTTTGAGCAGAATATTTTTAACCAAGAAAAACCTCTTGCTTTGCCCTGGGAACTTTTTAGACAATGCCACGAACAGAGTATCCTGTGTCCTCTTCCACCTGCCCAAACTGTTGAAACCCTTCTCCTCATTATCATTATAATTAGTTTTGGGTTCTTTGGATGGCAGTTAAGATGAGATTGGGTCATGGAAGTAGAGTTTCCATGATGTAATCCAGGTTCTTCCATGGATATGAAAGAATCAGATTTTCCTTTTCACTATGTGAGAGTACAGAGATCAGGCTTTGTGAGTCAGAAATGGGCTCTCCCTAAAAACCCAACCCTACTCTCACCCTGATTCTAGGCTTATAACCTCAAGAACCGCGGGGAAAAAAAGGTGGCTTTTCAAGCCATCTAATCATTGGTGATTTGTTATAGAAACCAAACTGAATCATCTCTAACAATAGCCTTGACCCCACTCTAGTTTCTGCTTTGACTTCTCTAATCAGATTATCCTGCAAAGATGTATCTGAAATTCTTCTCTATCTCAAAATAATTTTTTCAATGTTCTATAAATCCATATGTAAATTTTGTATATAAAATGAGACTAGAACAAGACACTCCCTACCCATTTGTCTTGACTGTTTTTCTTCATCCCTGCTAGAATTGCTAAGTGGATATTATAAATTGGACATAAGATTGACTTGTTAGGATGGATTTAAATTAGACTCTTCATGCTCTTCTCTATTCCAAAAGGCATCAAACTAATGGGCAACCATATTTACTGACCTAGGAAAATCTAAAGTAAAGCTGGGAATCAAGAGATAAATGGGGAAGGATCTCCTTGAAGAAAGTTTAAAGGAAAAATAAATAGAAAGTAGCTGTCAAAATGATGAAATCATTTTTTGTCTGGTTCCACAGAATCTACTGGACCAATGACCTTAGCAAGTAGCCAGATCCTCTGGATGTTACACAGAACTATAGCCCAATTCATTCTGGTGAGCCACAGTCAGCTAAGACTTTAAGAGCCTTGACAGGATTCTCTCAGTGAGTCAGGGTCCTGGAACCGCAATGATGTCTGCTGAGCACAGAGCAGATTTTCATCACAAAATTTCTCACCCCTAGTCAGGTAAAGCATTCTGCTCTATATTCCATAGCAACCTTCAGCAGGCAACTCTGGGCCAGCTGATCAGATATGTGGTACCTTATGAAAAGGAAAAAGAAAAGGAAACCACGTGAAGAAAATAGATCAATACCTTCTAAGTGATGACTTGTTACTTTTAATCTCATCTAGATTGTTTCACAATTCTTATCCTTTTTGTCCCCTGCTTTATTATCCGATGCATACAACAATAGAAAATAAAATGGCACCTTTCTTTTTTAATAAATACAGAATCATGAAAAATCATTCATAGGGAGAAATAAAGGTGAACCAGAAAAAAAGGAATTCTTGTGTCTAAAACACTGGTCCTGCAGTCTGGACACAGGGATGAGAGAATTGACTTCAGACTGGCTTTGTCTTGCACTACAGTCCAAACATGAAAAGGTTTTCTTGAATAACTTAACACAAAAGCTTAACTGTTTCCATTTTATTATTGCCTGTAGTAATTTCATTCATTCATTTGAAGCTTTTTGTTTGCTTGTGTGTTTGTTTTAAATCAAATCTACAGAGGCAAATTAAATAATAGCTCTTTAATTACTGTTGGTAAGCAGACAGAGGGGAGATTAAACCAAGGAAGTGTGAGTAACCATTTGTCATAGTTCAGGTCTCTACTTGCTGACAAGACATAGAGTATGAAGGTAATGAAATAAACCGTGAAAAACTTTGTCATATTACTCTATGGTTTTATTTGAGTTTCTGGCCAAGATAAACCAGGGAAAGAGTGAGAGCTTGTTACTGTCAAAAGGGAGGAGCAAATATGAAGGAGGAGCCTGAACTGTTTTACATTTCTACAGTTGAAAGTTACTTAACTCAGTCACTGACTCTTTCTAAAGGAACGAATTGCCAATTTTGCTCCAGCAGAGGAAAACAAGGTATCGTACATTTTTCTTTGTTTAAAAACATTTGTTTATGATTTTTCTTTATATTGAAGTGCTTAGTTAAATAACAAATGATCAAGTTCTTCCTCCCTCCCCCCAAAAAAATCCCATCCCAGAAATAACAGGTAAAGCTACTATCCAGGAATTGTGCACAATCCAGATAGATTATCTTTGAACTCACTCCAATTTGTACTGGAAAGAGTAACTGAGAGAACATTTCCTTCCCCCAAAAAGCCAGAGAAATTGCTTTCCAAGGGAACTGTGAGACATTGCATGACCTTTCTCTTTAGTGATGCTTTTCGATTGGTTCTACCTTTCTCTTTATGTCTACACAGTAAGTAAAATAAAATATTCTCAGAATAACTGAACAAACGTTTTCTAACCCTTTAGAAGAGGGATCTTGACAATATGTATTTTAATCCTAGTCATTAATGAATGAAATTAATGGCTATGTTTCAACCTCTCAGCCCCAAACATTATCTCTTTGGGAAAACCATTTCATGAACTATCTTCTGTCTTGTAAAAAAATCTAATTTCCTAGTACCATCACTTTACACTAAGTGTTCTTATAAGTGTTCATAAAACTATATTGTGTTCATATAGCTCTCCTTAAACTCTTGGAAAACAGCTTTAGGTAATGTAGAAGTTATTTTATTTCCCCTGTACTTGTTAGTATTACCATTTTTCTTCACAGTGATATTAACATTTATGGTTTGGATGCATAGTTACAATACTCAGAACTGTTAAAGTGCCTGTTATTTTTACAAAATCTCTTTCCAAAATTCTGCATCTTTCTGCAAGTTTTTCACTGTTGTATTCAATTTTACTAATGATGCTCTTAGTACTTTCATAAATTTCTTTAAAAAGTATATAATAGATGTCTGAGGATGCTATTTAGTACAAGAACACATATCTTGCAAGATTGAAGACCTGCATTTGATCCCAGGAACAAAAAATACTATAAAATATAAATTAATAAAAGAGAGGATTTGTTTTTTATTTTATGCTTTGCATATTTCTTCAAATAATACCTTATTTTTGTTACTGCCTACAAAGTCATTACAAGATTTCAGAATTTTGGATTAAATTAAAAAGGCACATATTCACCTTCATGGTTAAAACATACTTGTCAGAAAGAGAAAAGGGTATCTTAGGCTCTGGTAACTTTATTATTTATGTAGGGTTTATGGTTATCCTAGAGTTTAGATACTTGAAATAAATTCCTAGAGTAATAGTTTATTGAAAGATAGTATTTCTTGAAGGAACTTGAATCCAATTATTTCCAACTTATTAGTTCCTCCATTAATGCATCATCAATATATCAGATATGTGCTAGGAAGGAAATTTTTGAGATGAAATTGGAACTTTTGAGGAAAAAATAATAGTCACAGCCAGGTTCTGACATTTTGAGAGGGTGTAGAATGATTACAATATGACTTACTGGGCCGGGTGGTGGCGCTGGAGGTAAGGTGCCTGCCTTGTCTGTGCTAGCCTAGGACACGGACTGTGGTTCGATCCCCCGGTTTCCCATATGGTCCCCCAAGTCAGGAGTGACTTTTTTTTTTGGTTTTTGGGTGCATAGCCAGGAGTAACCCCTGAGCGTCACTGGGTGTGGCCCAAAAAGCAAACAAACAAACAAACAAAAAAACCAATATGACTTACTATTATTTTATTTAATCTACTAATGCTACTCTAGGACTATCATCAGTTTCTGGGATAGGTGAGAACTATAACTAGAGCATTATTCAAAGATTGATAAGTTGTTTGTTTAGGTCCAAATCTATGGTGAGGGATGATTTTTCAGTATTAATATAAATCCAAGTTATGATGAAACCAAATTTGTCTCCACTTGCCTTCCCTGAGTCAACTATTTTAGCCTCTCCCTGGATTCAATTACTTAACAGGAAAATTTCAATTCTTTCTCATGTTCACAGTCTGGGTGTCTCAGAGGGCCTACTGAGCTTAGTAGACCAAGCTCTATACAATATAGACACTTGTGGGATGCTTTAACCTAGAATTTGACTTATTTTTAATCATTTAAGCCAGCTAACATATATATATATATATATATATATATATATATATATATATATAGTGACAATGGATTAAACAAATTATTTTTCTTTAGAAAATCCATGTCTTAAAAGACTTAAATTATTAACCTAATTACTAAATTCTTAGGTACATTTTATGTAAATTAGGGAAAGTTTGGAAATTGACTATAATGTAAAAAAAAATGAAATAGAATTCTTCTTTGGCAGGGGAGATACCATGATCATAAAGGTGGTTCCCCCAGGGCAAAGCTCACCCATTGCACTCTGAGTGTGCTGACCCCTGTGATTTCCCCAAATGTGGGAAACTTGACCGCATAAGTTGTTGTAGTGGGGGACTACATTAGTGTTCTCCCCTTAAAAAACTGAAAGAGAGAGAACCTGAGTTTCTTTGATCAAGAAAACTAGTTTTAGAGGATTCCCAGGACAGACACTCGCTTATCCACTCAGAGGTCAAGAAAAGCTTCAACAAAAAAAGAAAAGATCAGAGTTGAATTTCCATAAAGGAGTAAAAAGGCATTCCAAGAATAAAAAAATTACAATCATGGGGTGAAGAAAAAAGATTAAAAAATTAAAATATTGGGGGGCAGATGCATGAAAACATACACAGCTGGAAAGATTTATGATTATTTCTCATTGCACATATGAAGTCAGCAATAATTCTTTTCTTAGTTGAAAAGAAGTGCTAGGACTGAATGAGAAGAGTCCTTATATCTCACATATAGAATGACTTTTTTACTACTCGACATTACCAGAGGTGCATTAGCACTAAAATTTGAGGCAATTCTTTTCTTTTCTTTTTTTTTTTTTTTTTTGGTTTTTCGGGCCACACCCGTTTGATGCTCAGGGGTTACTCCTGGCTAAGCGCTCAGAAATTGCCCCTGACTTAGGGAGATCATATGGGATGCCGGGGGATTGAACAGTGGTCCTTCCTTAGCTAGCGCTTGCAAGGCAGACACCTTACCTCTAGCATGAGGAAATTCTTTTCAACTCAACTTTCTCCTATGTAAAATAATGATGTTGGAATAAACTTTTCTTAAATTTACTAGATCATGAATATATGTGCTCATATGCAAATATATCCTTTTATAAAATATTATATAAGAAAAATAGATATAGGCTACATAAAGGTAAAAAACTTATAGTAAAATTATACAGTATTAATTTTGTAATTTTAATGAATGACAGTTTTTACAAAGATCTTTTTATAAATATAGAATGAATGGGAAGCATTATTAAAATAGCTTTATGAATGTGTGTGATTTGGGCCACACCTGCTGGTGCATAGAGCTTACACCTGTCTCTGTGCTCAGGCACACATCATGTGACATGGTTGACTAGATGTGGTTCTGAAGGATCAAACCCAGACAGGCCATGTGTAGGGTAAGCATCCTATTCACTGCACTCCCTATCACTTTGACCTCAAAATATATCATTAATATGTTCTCTATCTCTGTTTCATTTTTTTTAGGTTTTCAGAATGGACTCTCTAGCAAAATCAATCAACCAGTTTGCCCTGGAGTTCAGCAAAAAGCTAGCTGAAACTAATGAGGGTAAAAACATCTTCTTTTCCCCTTGGGGCATCTCAACAGCCTTGGCCATGGTGTATTTGGGCACCAAAGGTACAACTGCAGCCCAGATGGCCCAGGTAAGTGCTGAAGGTCAATTGTTTATATATGTTCTTTATAAGAACCTGAGTAGATGATTTGACAGAGTTTGATCCAATACCAAATATAAGTGTATGTGCAATATTTTAAAAAGTAATAGCTCAAAATTTAAAGAGTATAAAAGCATTTTTTTCTAATCCCAGAAAAATTTCCTTGAAGGGATAAATAGAAAAATTCAAGTGATTCTTATCTTTGTGCTTTCTTTGCTTAATGCTTGAATAAATTCTTGGCTGTCTGGATGAATCTATAGAGTATACTAAGAAGATTAAACAATACTTCTGCATAAACAACTATCAGTTTGCTACTAGCATAATCAAAGCATTGTATGTGGATAGTCATAGGTAACAAAATACACAATCATTAACTATGAGTAAGCATAGTTGCATACATAAATACATATATTTAAATGTATATGCTTTTAAAGGACAAGTAACAATTTCTATCCAAGAGGGTGCTTTCTATACTAAGTGTGGCTAGTCAGTAATTTTTAGTAGGCAGGCAAATTGTATATTCTACCAATTGGGGCCTAGGATTTTATTTTTATTCTTGTAGGCCAAGATATACTGTGCAGTTAAAAACTATAAAAAAGGGGGCCGGGCGGTGGCACTGGAGGTAAGGTGCCTGTGCTAACCTAGGACGGACCTCGGTTCAATCCCCCGGTTCCCCATATGATCCCCCGTGCCTGCCAGGAGCGACTTCTGAGCGAATAGCCAGGAGTAACCCCTGAGTGTCACCGGGTGTGGCCCAAAAACCAAACCAAAACAACAACAACAACAACAACAAAAAAACTATAAAAAGATCCCAGCTGGCAACTATTTAAAAATGTTTCATTATTCCAAGGATTAACTACAAATGGCTAGACTTCATCTTCAATAAATTCCAACTTTGGTCCATCTCATATAAGTGTGTTTCTCAGTGTTTCTTCATCCCCTTTTTTAGGGCAGCCTCTTTGTCAGGCAAAGGACATCTTCTTTCAGCCTGGGTCAGCTTAGCCTTCTGATAAGGTAGTGCCCCTTGTGGTGAACTGAGCTCAGGATGTGGGAGATGGAATCATTGGCCTATTTTCTATTGTTGTCTAAGTTAGAGGAAGGAAACACAGCTGTCTACATTCTTTCCTGCTAACTGAAATGCTGGAGGAGCACCAAGAAAGTGTGTTATGTATCAAGTGGTAATAATGAGACCTGAAGCATTTATAAAGAAAAAGCCACATGATTCCTATGTTTCTCCCCTACCTCCAATTGGGGCAGACAGGGGTCTCAAACTCAATTTACCTGTGGGCCGCAGGAGGCAAAGTCGAGGTGATCCTTGAGTGCAAAGTCAGTAGAAAGCCTTGAACATTGGGGGTGGGGGTGTGTGACCCAAACAACTAAAAAAAAAAAAAAAAGAGATTTTTCTAGGGCAGGTCCACAAAATGTTGTATGGAGCGCCGTTTGCGGCCCGCAGGCCATGAGTTTGAGACCCCTGGTTGCAGTTGAACATCTTGACTTACTTTCAAAGCAACTACTGGTAAAAAATTTGACATAAAAAACAAACAAACAGGGGCCCGGGAGATAGCATGGAGGTAAGGCGTTTGCCTTTCATGCAAAAGGTCATCAGTTCGAATCCCGGTGCTCCATATGGTCCCCGTGCCTGCCAGGAGCAATTTCTGAGCATGGAGCCAGGAGTAACTCCTGAGCACTGCCGGGTGTGACCCAAAAACCACAAAACAAACAAACAAACAAAAACAAGAGAATTTGGCCAGGGAGTATATTACCAGCATTGTCTTAAATTTCAGATAAAGTATTAAATAAATAGTCTAATTGCAGATATTATATTTTTTGTTTGTTTGGTTTTGGTTTTTGGGTCACACCCGGCAGCACTCAAGGGTTATTCTTGGCTCTGCTCTCAGAATTTCTCCTGGCAGGCTAGGGGAACCATACGGGATGCTGGGGTTTGAAGCAGGGTCCATCTCAGGTAGGTCTCCAGTATGCAAAGCAAACGCCTACATCTGTGCTACTGCTCTGGTCACAGAAATTGATTTTTTTTAAATTTATTTAAAGTGAGGGGGCTGGTGTGATAACACAGCAGTAGGGCATTTGCCTTGCACCCTGCTGATCTGGGATGGGCCCACTTTCGATTTCTGGCATCCATATGTTCCCCTAAGCCTGCCAGGAATGATTTCTGAGCAGAGCCCGTTGTAACCCCTGAGTGCCACCAGGTGTGGCCCAAAAACAAAAAACAAAACAAAACAAAAATTAAGGTGACATTGGAGAGATTGTAGAATAGGATAGGGAAGGTGTTTGTTTTTCAGGTAGCTGATTCAGATTCCGTCCTTGGCATCTTGTTTGGTCCCTTGAGTTTGCCAGGAGTAATTCCTGAGCAGGGAGCCAGAAATAAGTTCTGAGCACTACTGGGTGTGGTCTCCAAACAAAACAAACAAAACCATAGCAAAACAAATTTATTGAAAGACTTCATTTACACTACAGCAACAGAAACACTATTTACGTCAGAGCTCTCTTGCTTAACTAATATGTTCTACAGCTATTAGAGTGGCTGACATGTATTTATAGTCGAGAATTTCATAGGATTATTCCTGCTATCTGTAAGGTTCACTCATATATTTCCTTTTATTGAAATTACAGGTGCTCCAATTTGATCAGGATCAGGATGCCAAATCTCCTGAAAGCGAAAAGAAAAGGAAAATGGTATGCTTTACTTTTTAATTTTTAAGTGGATTATTAAGAAGTCCCTTTCAGAAAATATATTTTAGTGACTAATAAAGTAACTAATTTAATCTCTGATGGATACTTAGTTTGTGGCAGCACATTCAGATTATGGAAATAATTTCAACTTCAAAAGAATCCTTTTATTTCCCTTTATGTTTCTCCTTCTTTTTCTTCCCTTTTAAATCTACCCCTTTCAAACTTGTTTGCCTTTCCAAAACAAATGTAAAGAAAATGATATCTTTACCAACTTATTACTATATTTTTGTTTCTGGGCCATACCCTGCAGTACTCAGGAATTTCTCCTGGCTCTGCACTCAGAAATCACTCCTGACAGGTTTCAGGGGATCATAAAGGGTGCTGAGAGTGAACCAGGGTTGGTCAGGTATAAGGTAAGTGTCCTACCTAATGTACTATCTTTCCATAACTTTTAAGTTTTTACATGTGTCACATTAAAGAAACCAATATTACCTGTCTTAGAATCAATGCAAACTTTTGTTTATAGCATATGAATACATCTATCTTATTCAATATTTTCATTTGAATAATCCTTTTCTTATAGGATTTCAACGCAGGCCAGGTTGGAGAAATACCTTCTGGTTTCCAGAAACTAATTTCAGAAGTCAACAATCCTAGCAGCGCCTACATTCTTAAAACAGCCAATGGAATATATGGGGAGAAAACATATCCATTTCACAATGTGAGTGAAAATTTATTGCTTTAAACTAGTAGGAAAGACAGAGTCACATGCTATCAATGAATAAAATCTTTGTCTACTTCTCTTGGGATACCAGGGACAATTATAATGTGGTCAGCAAAGTAGGTGGTACCCATAGTAGTAGGAGCCTCTGGTACAATTATAGAGACAATTTTGTTTGCTTAAAGAAAAATAAATTTCCAGGCACACTGAGCGGTTTATTATTAATTTTTCTGAAAGGGGGAAGTGGGTAAAATAAGTATGTGAATCTTTGGTTTAAATCAACAAACTAGTTGTAAAGGAAACTGATTTGCAAGCAAGATCTAGAGATCTGCCTTTTGTTCAGAATAAAGGAAGGGAATTGTGATTTATATAATAATCCGTGGACCAGTGTTCATAGTTAATGGAACCCAGGTGATAAGAGTAACAAAATATAGTGAACCCTAGGAATAGAGGTGGTGTGGGGCCACAGGAGTCTGGCAAGACACTGTACTCAAAAGCAAAGGGCTAAGACAAGTCCTTCCACTCTGTGACTTCATTGGATCTAGAGAATCAACATGAATATTAGAAAACCCTTCTGTGCAGACGAAGACCTCATCTTGTGTTCTGACTTTTTTAGGGTGATGTAGCTTGAATTGGGTCAACTATTCTTTTCTCATTTTTCCTCATCATACCTCAGAAGAGAGAGGAGAAATGTGGATACCCAGGGGCAGAGAGTGAGGAGTGAGGGTATGGGAGAAAGCACCGGAATAGCAAAATGTAACTAAGCTGTCTTGTGATTTTTCTGTCCATTTCTAGTCATTCCTGTCCATATCTGGTGAATTCTGAAGAGATCAGGACTTAGAATTTTTTTCATTTTTAAAATTTTCCTTTCTCCCCCACTTTCATTAAGATTTTGAAAGGCATACACAAAAGCCAAAAGGCGTTTTTATTACTGGTAGTCTCATGAACTCTTGATCACTTCTTAGTTCTCTTGAGCTATGTAGCTGCTAAGGGAATAGGAGGACACAGTTCTGAAATGATGACTCTTAAATAACCACAAACCTAGGAGGAAGAGGCCAGTATTTTCTACTAGGTTTGTAGATAAAAATCTTGGACCATGCATAGGCCTCAGTACCATGATGGCAGATAATTGTGCTTAGATACTAGGGTGATTTAGGATCCATAGAAAGCTGTTACCAAACACATGGCCTAATTTTGGTTTGGATTTTGTTTCAGAAAGTCAAGAGCAAGTTTCAGTACTTCTTGGCTACTGGAATATTTCTGCACTTCACAGACAGGGTTTTTATTTCATTCTGTCTCCAATTCTTGGGCAGGAATGCAAACAAAAAATGGTATAGAATTGTTGGAGACATGCCTTTCTTCTCTGCCAGTAACTTTGCATCTCCAGTCTCTTCCCAGCTAAGTTTAAAGGCATCAGGGATGTTCTCAAATTGACTCAGAACTGAAGTGTGGAGGAAAAAAAAACCAGTAATGGGGTTGATGTTCATAACTATTCATCTGCCTACTTGGGTTTTTAAAAATAATATAAATGATTTCTTAGCTTTAGGACAACTCTTTGAAAAGGAATTTTTACTTTATCTTTCAGAAATATTTAGAAGACATTCAAACATACTTTGGTGCCAAATTACAGTCTGTAAACTTTGTGGAAGAGTCTGGACAAATCAGAAAGGAAATTAACTCCTGGGTTGAAAAACAGACCGAGGGTAAGTGTTTTCAAGCATAATTTTATTATTTTGAATTTGTTAAAAGTATATTATAAGTCTTTTGTAAGTTGTAAGTTGAACTGTGGGAACATTCTAAATGTGCAGAACTTAGTTTTTCTATTGTTTATTCCCCTTTGTAGACTCACACATTGAACAGTAGACATTATCTAAAACACAAAATTAGGGCACACATTTTACCAAGTAGTTCATTTCGAAGATGAGTTAAGGGGTAAAACAATAGAAAAATTCAAAAAAGGAAATGAGAAATTTTGCTGTATTCAATACTTTTAAAGAAGATATTTCTATGAGTCCCAGCAGGTCCTGGAACATTAAATGTTCTAGACCTCTTAAATACTTTTGAAAATAAGATCATGCATTTGCTAGTATACAGATAAGCTTCTGTAACAAAGGGATCCTAAGTAAGCTGGTTTAATACTAAAAAAAAATCTCTTTTATTGTCTCACCCAAATGTAAATATAAAATCTGTTCCAAAACACCATTCAGAGGGTAGGTCAGTGCTTAGATCATCAAAGGAATCATGATTTCCATAATATCTTTCCTGAGATTCCCTTTATACTATTTCATTCATCCTCTCTTGAACTCATACTGCTCTAGAATCTAACCAGAACATCACGACAAATGTAAAGCTAAGAAAAAAAATTTCACTTCTTGTATCCAATAATACCCCATCCTTATTCCAACCAATTTGCAAGGAGTCACTCACATAAAGATAACCATAGCAACATCGCACTTATTATGAAAAGCTAAGACAAAATATCTAGCATCAGAACTGGTTAACTCAACAACTATCAGCACAATCAACATTTGTTATCAGAACGGGGGAAAAAGTGCTTCACCTTTATCTCTGAGCTCAAGATGATACTTGCAATTAATTGTTTATTTTTAAATCAACAGGAAATTGGGAAAGAAGTCTAGTGAAAACTGCTTTTCTTTAAAGGGATAAAGATTTCTACTTGTCATGTTGCAGGACAATTTCTTTGTGCTAGAGTGATATTTTGCCCCAGTTTTTCCTAGGCTAAGATTTTTTTACAATGACTGCTCTTTCAGACATAGGAAAACAGGGGTAGTCACCTTGCTACTTCCTTCTTGCTTCAACTTCCAACTTGCTTCAATAAAGTCTGAAAAAACGCTTTCAGACAAATCGCCACTTGTTCACTAAAATTTGAGCATTCGATTTCTTTTTTTTTTTTTTTTTTGCCACACCTAGTGATGCTTAGGGGTTACTCTTGGGTATGTGATCAGAAATTGCTCCTGGCTTGGGGGCTATATGGAACTCTGGGGGGATCGAATTGCGGTCTGTCCTAGGTCAGCAGAGTGCAAGGCAAATGTCCTACCAGTGCACCATCACTCCGGCCCCTGAGCACTCAATTTCTAACAGAAAATAGGACTCTCCTAGGTAACTTAGCAGTTCTTTATGAAATAAGAAAGAAATTAATAAGGGATACTTAAAAAAAGGGAAGCTGAGACTTTAAAGGAATTATTATTCAAGGTTCATAAACAGAACTTGGTGAAATTAAAAATTGAGTCTACTCAAAAGTACATGAAAATATATTAAATGCAGTAAATATCAATACATATGTATGCAGGTGTAGGGAATATATATATATATATATATATATATATATATATATATGCCATAAAAACAGACTAAGGGTCCCCCGTAATTCAAATTCAATGTGCTTAAAGACAAATTCAGTGTCTTTTGCACCTGTGGTGTCACTGTGTTTTCCCATCACATCATCATGAGTGGCTTCACCACCAGGAGACATGAGATACCTTTGCAGTTTCCACTTTCTTCCCTTTGCTTTGTGGGACTTAACTTTTCCTTTACAGTTTCTCTCCCTGATCTATCACTGTGTTTCCAACTGTTGTCATTCATTCATCATCAAGATAATAATCTAATATTCTAATGTTAATATTATTAATACTAAAAATTATTACTCCCTTCAAATTCAGCTCCCATTCAGTCACCCACATGACAGTGTCAATATATGAATAAGACCAAGTGGACCATGTCAGTCATGTACTCAGCACCATCCCTCGTGCCTTGTCACCAATGGTCTGAATTCAGGCTCCTTTCAGTGACATGGAGTCTGCTCGGCCCTGCATTTTAAGCTGTGCCACTCCAAATTTATCACTTAGAAAGTCTGAGTGGCTCAGTGTAACTCATTGGCCTGTGACTTGCTTATGGTGTCCCTATCTGTGTGAACACCTTCCTTTGCCCTGTCACTGCCATTCTCTCCATTGTCACTGAACAACTTCTCAGAGTTGTCAACAACTCAAGTCTCCAAGAAGAAACTGAACTTCCTTTCTCAAACAAGGGCCTTCTTTTCTTTCACACAACACTTTGGAAACTATGAACTCAATGTTTACTAGTATTAACAACTAGTTATTAGTAATAACTAATTTAGTACCAATTAGCTATCAACTATTATTCATTCATTGTTAAAATAAACAATACATTTTCATTGTGATTAATCATTATCAATAATAATAATTATCATTAATAACCAATCAACTATTAATTAGTATTGAACATAAATTTGACTCATGGGCTTGAGGACTGCTATTATATTTTATCTGAGAATCAGCAACTCTTTCTGGTGGCTTATCCCAGTTGTTTCAAGCATTCAGGCAGTTGGGATGAATTGAAGAAGTGGGCAGGTCTAAATTCTCAGTTCCCTTTTTACTTAACTAGTGACAAAAGGCAGGGTGAGGCAAGATCATGATACTTTCTCCTGATTTGGTGTCACCACAAAGTTATACGTTTTTCCACAAAGATAAGTTGACATTGCTATAGTGGTTGTACTAATCCAGTTTTCATGAGACATGAACATGATTGTATGGGCAAAGGCATGCCCTAATGACTAAGAGATATGCAATAAAGAGGAAGTAAAAGAAAGAACATCATTGGACTTATCACATCTGTTTGTTGCCCAGAAGTTAGGCAGGGATTCCATAGATAGGAAAGCTGGGACACACTGCTCTGTATGCCCTTCAAAGGTTTTCAGAGCCCAGTGAAGCACTATCTGATATCTCATAAGTCTTGGTTTTAAGATCCTTGCCTTTTTCCCCCAATGTAGACAGATTGAACCGTGTTTACTCAACTGTCCAACTCACATCTGACCAGAGATAGCTTGAAATATGACTAATTGGAGAAAGGAGTTGAGATTTTCACTAAAATTCTTCTTCATTAAATTTCAGAAATTATGTGTAGTTAAAATTTCCCATAGTAAACAATACAGAAATTTCACTTGTGCTGAACAGAACCAATAAAGTCTTAAAATATTGAAGGAAGGAATGTCTTCAGTTAAAGATTCAAGAGTCAAATTCTCAGCTGACCTCGCTTTGAGAAACCTCTGTGACTTTGTTTGATGGTGCATCAAATAAGCTCACTCTGAGGTAGGTGGTAGAATCTCTATGCTCTTCTACACCCAACCTTCCAGTTGGTCCTCCTGCCAGACCTGTGGATTGTAATTCTAGAAGAAAGCTACTCCACTGAGAGAAAGAACTGTAGCTTTTCTTATTATCTTTTATATATTGGATACAAAATATGGGACTAGGGAGCTATTCAACATCAAATAAAATAAGAAATTTAGATCTTTCTTTCTTTCACTCTCTCTTTCTCTCTTTCTTTGTATCTCTTTTTCTTCTTTCTTCCTCTTTCTTTCTTTCTTTCTTTCTTTCTTTCTTTCTTTCTTTCATTCTTTCTTCCTTCCATTCTTTCTTCCTTCCATTCTTTCTTCCTTCCTTTCCTCCCTCTTTTTCTTCATCTAGCAGTGCTTAGTACTTATTTCTGGTTCTGCACTCAGGGAAGGGAACATTCCTGGCAGACTTAGGGGACCATATGGAGTGACAGGTGTTGAATCTGGGTATGTTGTGTTCAAGGCATCCTACTCACTGTATTATATCACTCCAGCTTTCATATGTGCCCAGTTTTTCTACTGGAAATAATAACACCCACCATGATTTGAGAACTTTTAATCCAGGCACTTGGCATATATATTCCTTGCAAAAGTACTTTAGAGCAGCATTTCTCAACTGGGGGCCCCAATGGCTCACCTTAGACCCCCCAGGATATTTTAAAGGGGTCACAGATGGAAATTATGCAGCCAGATTCTCTACCAATGAGCTATATCCCTTACAAATGAAAATTATGTTAAAAACTAAACCACAGGATCTAGAACAATAGTACAGTGGGTGGCCATTTGTGCACTGCTAAAATGAGTGGTATCCTTACCATCATTAAGGAAAAGTGGCAGGGTCTCCTGGCCAGCATGACCCATCTCAGAGATTCTCCCCTTATGCCTTCAAACAAAGCTCTTTCCAAGCAGCTGCCTGGACTTGCTCACCCATACAAGCCACTAAAAGCCAAATTCTCTGTCCCTCTGCACTGATTACTATTATATTTTTCTGGGTTGTTATCTTCTATAAGCTCCCTAAAACTGGGGAACCGGAGGTTGAAAGACAGTACACGGATTAAGGTGTGTTTTTTTACATGTGGCAAATCCTGGTTTGATCCCTGGCACCACTCATGAGCACTGCCAGGGGTTTACTCCTGAGCACAGGACCAGTGATAAGCCTTGGAGCACCACCTGGTGCGAACCAAACCAGGGGGTAGGAAGGACTTGGGAATCTTATTTTCTCAATGAGCATAATCCAAAACTTCTTGAATGTTGGGCATTCTAGAAACATAATTACAGTACCGTCAAGACTTAGTCTAAATCCTAAATTTACAGTGACAATGTTTCTTTCCTATTAAATACCATAGCTACCAAGGAGCTATGTGCTTATCCGGCCAATAGGTGGCGCGTTAGTCCTCACACTAAAATGTCTAGTCAAAATCGCTTTGTGTATTATGTATTCTGAAATTGTATTTTAGTTGTTGTTGTTGTTCTATTGGATCAAAATATATCTTAAATGTCCCAGCGTAGTTTGGGGTTCATATTAGTTTCTCAACAAGCAAATGATCCTAGGGAACAATGAAATACAACTTAAATCAAGTTCAAATAAGTAGTTTGAAATTAATAGTGTATATGACAGCAGATAAAAGGGCCACACACAAGGACGCTCATTCTTTGCATTCTAATTTCCACCCACTTTCCAAGAAAATCATTAAAAATTAGAAATCAGGTCACTGTAGCTCCTTTTATTTATATTTTAACTACATTTTCTTACTGATTTTTCCTCATTTAAGATTTTAGAAAGAAAAAATAAGATATTATATATTCCCAACTTGTTATCTTTAATTATGAAAGTATTTTAGTATGCTCTGTATAGTACTTATTTTAACAAATTAGTTCATAAATGCATACATTAAGAATTAGAAGTCATCTTTTTTTTCTCAGCTTATGTCCTCTCCTAACACCAAAGTAATCATGTCATAAACTATTGCTGCAACTTTCTTACCAGAGGCTAATTAACTTCTTCACATTTTTAAATGAATATTACATGTTTGACCTAATATTGCTTTATTATTTGGTGCTTTCTTTTCACCAATTTTTCCTTTTTTCATAGTCTCTGTTCATTGATAGTTTTCATTTGCCCTGTTTTTCTCTAATTTGAAATAGTATTTTTCTACTATTTGAAATAGTAGAAGTTCTATGTGTATTTTTTCTAGTAGTTGTACATATATAGCACATTATGTGCATAAAAATTTTTCATGCATTATATTTGTATATATCTTGTTTAGCTATAATCATGGAGTTATTCTTTCCTAATCTTTCCTACTACTCACTCTTCCATTTCATCCTACCATTTCTGGTATTTAGTTTCAAGCTGTGAGCTTTATAAATACTGAATATTTTATTTATTGAATATTATTATTGAATATTAATATTTTTAATATATTAAATCAATATTAACTTGTTCCTAATTTGATCTTCTGTTCCCAGCTTTCTTCTGATTTTATTTCTTGACTGGCCTTTACATGACTACAATCTTTGAGGGCACATGACCTTTTCCTGTAGTTCTCCTCTGTGTCTATGTTTCCACATAGCCTTCTCCTTTCTCTGTATCTAAATTCAAAGTTCTTTCCCTTAATTAGGATATCAGCTATTGGTTTAGTGTCCACCATAAAAATCAGTATGATCTCATCTTCATAAGACCTATAAAAACTCTTTGTTAATAAGACTACATTTACAGAAATGAGGGCTGAAGAAAACATACTTCTTGGGAGGAACAAGATTCAATTTGACTCATAATGGTACTATTCTCACAAAGACCCATGTCAAGTAAATATTTCTGGAAAGGAAACCAAATAGATTCTGAAATAAACATTGAAGGACAGTCTAAAAAAATCAGTGTTTAAGGGATCAAAGTTACAGAAGACAAAGAATAAGCCTATGTCCTAGATTAAAGAGGGTTTGGTGGGAAACTTTTTAATAGCAGTTTGGGATCTTGTATTGATTTTTGGTGCAGATAAAGACTTATTTGCAATATTAAAGGGAATTTAGATAGGATGTTATTAGTATTCTATTAATGCTAAACTTTTTGTTGTTGCTGTTGTTGTTGTTGTTTTGGGCCACACCAAGTGACGCTCAGGGGTTACTCCAGGCCAGTGGTCGGCAACCTTTTTTTTCAACTGAGCCAAATCTCACCAAAATCATGATTGAAATTTATTTTGAGAGCCACTTTTGGGGGTGGGGGGTGTCACACCCGGCAGTGCTTTTTTTTTTTTTTTTTTGCAGCGCTCAGGGGTGGTCACTCCTGGCTCTATGCTCAGAAATCGCTCCTGGCAGGCTCAAGGGACCATATGGGATGCCGGGATTCGAACCACCGACCTTCTGCATGAGAGGCAAACACTTTATCTCCATGCTATCTCACCGACCCAAAATCCACATTTTTAAAACCGAAAATACATAGGATGGTACACTGTTTTTAATTTCAGTAAGTTTTTATTGAAACTATTCTGCATGCAAGTATACACATAGGTCGGGAGGAA
>PVKC010021257.1:0-18243 GCA_004027635.1 Crocidura indochinensis | reverse complement strand
TATGAGGTACCACCTCACACCACAGAGAATGGCACACATCACAAAGAACGAGAACAAACAGTGTTGGCAGGGATGTGGAGAGAAAGGAACACTTATCCACTGCTGGTGGGAATGCCATGTAGTTCAACCTTTATGGAAAGCGATATGGAGATTCCTCCAGAAAATGGAAATCGAGCTCCCATATGATCCAGCTATACCACTCTTAGAAATATACCCTAGGAACACAAAAATAGAATACAAAAACCCCTTCCTTACAGCTATATTCATTGCAGCACTATTGACCATAGCAAGATTCTGGAAACAATCTAGATGCCCTTCAACAGACGAATGACTAAAGAAACTGTGGTACATATACACAATGGAATACTATGCAGCTGTCAGAAGAGATGAAGTCATGAAATTTTCCTACACATGGATGTACTTGGAATCTCTCATGCTGAGTGAAATAAGTCAGAGAGAGAGAAAAAGGCAGAATGGTATCACTCATCTATGGGTTTTAAGAAAAATGAAAGACATTCTTGCAATAATAATAATTTTCAGACACAAAAGAGAAAAGAGCTGGAAGTTCCAGCTCCCCTCATGAAGCTCACCACAAAGAGTGATGAGTTTAGTTAGAGAAATAACTACATTTTGAATTGTCCTAACAATGAGAATATATGAGGGAAATGGAGAGCCTGTCCAGAGTACAGGCGGGGAGTGGGTGGGAGGAGGGAGATTTGGGACAATGGTGATGGGAACGTTGCACTGGTGATAGGTGGTGTTCTTTACATGACTGAAACCCAAACACAATTATGTATGTAATCAAGGTGTTCAAATAAAATATAAAAAAAACTTAAAAAAAAAAAGAAATGAGAAGCAAAAAAACCAAACAAACAAAAAACACTTTACAATATGAATAATGAAAAAAAAAAGAAATGAAAGCAATGGGCACAAATAAGAAAAATTTGATGAGTTTGGAGGAGAAAATTTAATTGATCTATTAAGGATATAGATTTCTCTTAATCAAGATTTTCTTTTTAGAATAGTTTTTTTGTTTTTGTTTTTGGGTCACACCTGGCAGCGTTCAGGGGTTACTCCTGGCTCTATGCTCAGAAATCGCTCCTGGAAGGCTCAGGGGACCATATGGAATGCCGGATTTTGAACCATCGTCCCTCTGCATGCAAGACAAATGCTTTACCTCCATGCTATCTCTCCGGCTCCAGAATAGTTATCTCTAATCTAAGTAAATTGCAGCTCTAAATGTAAAACTCTCAAGCTTGTCCTGACCAGCAGGAGTCCGTTATTCTGTGGTTATACAGAGGGGATCCAGCCTGAAAATAGAATGGGGGGTTGGGGGGAGAAATGGAGACCAAGAAAGTGTGTCTTATCAAAGTCTCAGTTTATTGATGGGTGCAGGCTCTTTTAAGCATGATTAAGTCAGGGGGTGGAGAGGAAGTAAAATGGAACAGCCAGCATTACAGACAGTCTTTTCAGGGTTTGTCCCCTGTAAACTTTACATGTTATCTTTACACAGGAACCAATTTTCACCTTAAGATAGTAAAGCTTCAAAGATAACTCAAACTTCCTGGATTGTATGCCTGATAGGAAACTGACATTCCTTAGGGCTCTGTGCTAGTCAAAGCCTTAGGTTATGCACTCCTGCCACACAGACTGGTTTGTCCTGCTGAATTCCATATCAGGGTTTGATCTCTGGCTGTCTCTGACACAAGCTGACATCTACATAGTGGACCGTTAAGAGAAATTGATTCTATTTCATATAACAGAAAGAAAAACAACTTACATTGTATGAAAATTTTTATACTAGGCATTTCTGATTCTTCTCTGTATATGTGAGAAAGAAAGAGAAAAGGAGAGAGAAATGTTAGAGGCATCGTGGATAAAGTTATAAAAGTATTCAACCATTCAGGAACAAAGAGACAGGATGCAATATTTAAAATTGCAAAGATTCAAATTTGCAAAAGGATCCTTTGAACTAAACTATTCTTACAATTAAGGAAATAAGATGAAGTGGAGTGAAAAGATACATCAAGGGTCTTGTCACTGGGAAACTGTCAAGAAAGTAATTGTATGCAAAATATCTTATTTAGGGGCTGTAGTAATAGCACAGCAATAGGGCATTTGCCTTGCATGCTGCAGACCCAGATGGACCTGTGTTCTATCCCCAGCAACCCCCAAGCCTGCCAGAAATGATTTCTGAGTGCAGAGGCAGGAGTAACCACTAAGTGCTGCTGTGTGTGGTCCAAAGATCAAAACAACAACAACCAAACACCAATAAACAAGCAAAACAAAACACCCCAACAACTTATTTACTGTTTGAAGACTTACCATCTCTCTGAATATTGCATCTATACACAGGATGCCAAGGTTCAAGATCAGCATAAATACTGGATCTCAGTCATCTTCTATACAGCAGGCATATGTTAAGCAGACATAGTAAGAACAGAAAGAACATAGCAATTATTAAGAAAAGGGACTCTAAGTAGTGATGATGCTGGATCTGTATTTGGACAAAAACTTATATGTTCACAAGGTTGGGTTTGCTTTATTTAAATGTGAAACAACAAGGATCTAGATAAATGTTCACACACCTGTTAGAAAGAAGATGATTTCCACAGAACTCTATGACAACCATAAAATTTATTGTGTAATATAATTTACCCATCTGCTTATGCTTGTTGCAAGACACAGACACACTCCTTAAGAATAAAAAACAGACTTTAACAATTCCCAATTCCACATAAATTCTATTAAAGAAGAATAAAATAATAAAGTAACAAAATTTCTCCATCTTCTTCTACCATATGGGTTTCTTTGAGGTTTAATAATATTATAAATAAAGCCATTTTGAGATAAAATAGAAGACAGTAGACAGCAATTTAGAAATATTTGAAGAAGCAAGTTCTATTTCCCAGTGTTGCCAGACTTTCAACATAAGTCAGACAGAAAGCAGAGGCATGACTCTCATATGTTCTATCAAAAAAGCATAAATATTGGCTTTGAATTCAGCCAGTGTCTTGCAGCTGTACACCAGCTCTCAACTATTAAAAAGATTCTTAAATTCCCAGGGAAATAAAAATCAATCTCAACCATATAAGTCTGTATATAAATCTATTGGACTTTATTCAAAATATTTTCTCATCAAGGAGTTTGGAACAAAAAAATATCTTTTTGAAAGAGAAAGTTTCCACTTCACTGATCACACAAATGTTTGAATGATGTCCAGTAACTTTGCTTAGAAGCTATCACTGTCTTGCATGCCAATGACAGCTCAGCATTATTGTCAATACATGTCATGATTTGGCCAGATAACCATTCCAAGCAATAGATTTGAATTCCGACGTCCATTTTTATATGTCACATTTCAGCTTTGTCATAGCACACTTCCTCTCTTGGCAATACTTACTTTAATTCTTATATTAAAATTTTATTTTTATATGTTTTGTCTGTTAAAGCTTAAAATGAGATAAGTGACTACTTGAGTATCTATTTATTTGGAGTTTTTATTTATTGCTTTGGGGCTGCACCTGGCAATGCTCAGAAACTACCTGGTTCAGTGCTTGGGGGGCAGGAGGAGAGGCACTCCCAGGATTCTCAGGTGATCTTGCAAGTGCTGGGGATCAATTCTGCATATTTCATATATGTTCAGCCCATTTAGGTCACACCTAACAGTGTTCAAGGACTACTCCTGGTTCAGTGATCAAATCTTTTTTCCTAACAGAGTTCAAGAGACCACACCTTACCAAAGATTGACCCTCAGCCTGTCCCCACATGCAAAGCCAGTTAAGATATCATCTAATTGCTCCTTATCTTATGTTTTTGTTTTTATTTTGGGGCTACACCCAGCAGTGCTCAAGGGTTACTCCTGACTTTATGCTCAGGAATCACTCCTGGGGTACCATATGGATTTTGGAGACTGAACCCAAGTTAGCCCACATTTAAGAAAATACCCTTACCCTATCAATTGTACCACCTCCTGGCCCCCTTGTCTACATAATTTTATTCCCTTCCCATTCCTGTTTGATCCAGTGTTACTTCACTGTGGTATGTACACTTTTAGCGATAGATTGGCCAGAAATTCCACATCAGGATTTGTTGCTCACACACTCGGTTCGTCATGGTGCTCAGCAAGGTTTGTATTCCTTTAGTTGTGTCACTAGCCCAAGTGTTCACAGAAGTGAAGTCAAGGGACTCAAATTATGGTGGTGCTCACTAATTATCTATTAGGAGCTGTATTTCATGGCTCTCATGCACCTTGTAAATGTGATGCTCACCAAGGGTCGCATCCCATTTTGTGATACAGACATCTGATCGTAGTGCAGCCCAAAATTGCTTTTGATGCTGGCAAATGGGACTTACAGGCTCAAACTGTAGAACTGCCAGAACAAATTGGTTACTGCGTTTTAAACTCCTGATCACACACTTGCTAGGCAGGCCCTCTAACCCCTGTGCTATTCCTTTGGATCTTATTATTAGTTTTGGTCCATATTCAGTGGTTCTCAAGGCTTACCTCTGGTTCTGTGCTCAAGGATCACTCCTAGTAAAGCTCAGGGAACTGACCATATGGGGTGCAGGGAGTCAAGTCCTGGTTAGTCACTTGCAAGGCTGGGGCCCTGCTGTTATATTACCTCTCCAGTTCCTGATTCTTCTCAAATCAATATGTAGAATTATGTTTTAAATGAATTTCAACCACCCCAACATTTGTTCATATTTAATAGCTAATAATACCATTGCATCATTTTCCTTGGGGCTGATTTTATATGTTCTATTTGTAGAAATTGGAACTGTTAGTATGGTGACCATTGCTTGCATGGCTCAAATAAACAGATGTGATACCACTTGTCTGGCTTTTTGTCTGACTGTAACAGCAAACTGAGATATATTTGGCTACCAAAAGAGAGCAGAATAGAGATGTAAGTATTCAATTTTAATATGCCCTAAGAATCTAGTTAATATAGAATCTACAGGCAGGGATTTGAATTCAGTAGGTTAGGGTGGGGTTAAGGATTTTAATATCTAACAAATTCCCAGTGGTAAATAGGTGCTATTGGTTTAAGTAGCACTTTTGAAGAAAAGTGGGATAAAATGGGGTGGTCAATAGCAAAACCTTTGGGTTGGAACAAGTTGGGGCTTACACATTGCCCTTGCCTTTTATTTTTGTTTGGGGGCCACATCCAGCAGTGTAAATTTACTCCTAGCTCTGAGTTTCAGGATCATGCCTGACAAGGCTAAGGGGACCATATGAGATGGCAGGAATTGAATCTGGGTTGTCTGTGCTTGGCTGTGGTGAAGATAAGCACCCTACTTGCTATACTGCCTGTGTCTTTCAGTGTTGATTTTGAGTCATTTCCTTAAACTATTTAAAAACCGTAGCGTCCTTCTTTGCTCGGTCTCAGAGCAGGGATTAAGGATTAGCTACATCTATAGAAAACTTGACATAGAGTTGGCTAGAAACCCAGTACATACTTAGTTAGCAGTAGCCATGGCTATTAGAAATGATGTCTTTTATTTAAATTGCTTTATAGCCCAATAACCTACAGTGTTGTCTCCTATGAATGATCTTTGTAAGAACAGCATCAGTTTATCTTCAAAATCATGCTCCAGTCTTTGGAGACTCATATCCTTCTTCTCAGTATTTTGTTTTTAAGAGGCTTGGTGTTCTGCCAAGGTAGCATATTAATAAAATTTAAGATTGAGATTTTCATTGTCATGTGAACATTGAAATTGGCTCTCAATTACACAAAACAGCCAATACAATAGAACGTGGATTGAATTTACAATGAAGATGTCTATGAAAAAAATATTTTCAAGACTGATGTCTGTAGTTTACTTTTATTTGTTAAAAAGGCATGATCCGCCCAGGAGATAGCATGGAGGTAAGGCATTTGCCTTTCATGCAGAAGGTCATCGGTTCGAATCCCGGTGCCCCACATGGTCCCCCGTGCCTGCCAGGAGCAATTTTTGAGCATGGAGCCAGGAGTAACCCCTGAGCACTGCCGGGTGTGACCCAAAAACCAAAAAATAAATAAATAAATAAATAAATAAATAAATAAATAGGCATGATCCACCCATCATGAGAAACTCGGGCAATTCAGGTTAAGTTGATTTTGAGAACTATATGATTTCTACCTTAGTCAGCTATTAATAAAGTACATTGTTAGTACTTTGGTGCTGGTGGGTTGCTGTAACTTTTTGTATCAACACCATAAACTTTAACACCATTTTAACTATCATTCCTAAACTATGATAAAATTAATTGAAAATAACATTAATTTTGAAAAGAGAAAACTCAAGGATATTTCTTGCATTCAAATTATATATGCAGTTGTTTATTTGATACAAAGTCCCATTGCACTGGTAGGTATTGAGTTAGACTATGTGGAGAAATAAGTTTAAAGTGTATAGTCAAAGTGAGAAAGGAAAAAGCAAAGCTTTAAGAACCTCATATTCAAAAACTGAAACTCTATAGGAAGGAAATCACTGTATTCATACCCAGTTTCGAATGAATGGGTTAGTTCTCGGCCAAAGCTCTGCTCCAGATGTTTCTATAGTCCTCTGTCATGTCTTCTAGAAGAGTCCTTCAGAGCTTCCAGCCAAAAAGAGAACCATACTTTTCTTAGGATTTTTCTTTGTAAAATGAACTTAGAAAAGGAAAGTCAGTTTTGTAGTTTTGAGGTAGGAACATATGTGGGTGGCTGATAATGATCTTTGGGAAGGCATAAAAGAAGATTTTAACTAAAGAAATGACTCTGCTCCTAGCTCTGAAGAAGCACTAAAGTGCGAAGACTGGAGCCCTTTGTGGAAACAGGAATCGATATCTGGTAAGACTCTAACTGGTGCCAGGGCCCATCCAGAGAAGATGAGCAAAAACAAAAGGCTGTGAAAAGGGCATAAAAGACCACCAAAAGTTCAAAGCTCTTCCTTTATGACCACACCCTGAAAACCCTTTAAGTTTTCAGAAAATTTTAGGCCAAGACAATTTGTAGGAAATGCATATACAACCCTATCCCAATCTCCTCTTTGTTTTAGAATAATCCAACAATGGAAAGAGACAAAGACATGTACTGAGTGGAATAAGAAAAATAGAAACCAGTGATTTTATTTAGCATTGCAGTCAGAAGAGTCACTTCCAGAAGCTGAGCCCCTGACCCAGGGTTCAAGTTACATTTTTCTAGGGTGTATCTAGGGAATGGTCTGAACTGGAAACTTGCAGCTGAGGCAAAAAAGCAAGGTGGGTTACACAGGACAGGAGAAATATAGGACACAAACTTGTCAGGATCATATAATACACAGGTATGGGAGGGTGATATCATGAACAAAAGTGAAAATGGGAATCAGGCTTCCCCATACAAAACAGGTTTAGGAACCAGGCTCCTATCTCCTACCAACTTCGAAAGCTCTAGGTTTTCCTTCCACAAATAGACCTTGAACATCTCTAAGACAACCTAGGATCTACTTTTATTAAACCTCCCATGTCCTTCATTGGCCTTTGCAGAGTGTTGTGCAAATGAATGAAAATTGAACTGGATGTGAAGAGCCAAAGAATGAATCAAGTAATGCAAGGAAGTATAATAAAACCCTGGCTCCCAGGGTGGGGGTCGTTCTGGATAAATAAGTTTAATAGATGACTGGGAATTTGTCCTTTTATACACCACGAGTCTTAATGATTTTGGATGGAAACATTTCCAATATATTCTGCTTTCTGCCTTAATAATCCAGCACATGGCAAACACAACCTAGCTTGCCTTGTCATTAAAAGCACTATTGTGTGATAACACCAAGAAGGCCTCAGGCCCTTCCAAAGTAGAAGTATGCAGAACTGTTTGTCCTGATTCTAAATGACTGCAGATTTCTGTGCTTTTATTGTTCTTTTGTTTGGGTGTTTGGGTTTTGTTTTTGTTTTTAGCTTCTTGGTGTCCTCCCTTGCTGGTGAACTAACTCACCAGCTCATTAAGGCTCACTAAGGGCATTTCGATGCCCTGCTCTTAATTTGCTACTCCTCATTGGAAACGAGTTTGGAATTGAAATACTCAGGCGAAGATGGTTGTTTTCTTGATTGTTTTTGCTAGGGCTGTGTGCCTGCATCGAGAGCAAGAACTCCACAGGAATTTTTGCCCAGGTCTCTGAGGCTCAAGTGTTCAAATACAAGTACATACACTTTGAAATACTCTGGCTGCTCTAAACATTTTTGAGAGGCAAGGGCATTCTAGAGAGCAAACTCAGACCTTGATCTCAGAGGCAATGCTCAATCACCATCACTGTCCTTGCATTTACTTCCTCTGTGCTTGTTTTATTTTGTTTTTGGGGCTCTACACAGCAGTACTCAGGGACTCCTTCTACCATACATGAGAAGTAAGAAAGGGGGTACATATAGAAATGGGGAAAGAACACAAGACTCACACATGTAAGGCTTGGCCCTGATTGACATTTTCTTCTTTTTTTTTCTCTGAGAAAAGAAAGGAATAGTTTTTCTTTTAGTTAAGTTTTCAATTTAGTGACACATTTAACAACTAAGGGTTGTATGATTACAGAGTCCAAGAGCCATGCCATGTGCTGTAGGATTGCTCTTTGAAGTATGCTCAGTGTCTGGATAACTCTGTTTTTTGTATTGTACATACCAGGTGCCCAATAGATGTTTGTTAAATCTGTGAATTTTTTTTTACCAGTGGAAAGAAGATATTGACACATAGCACATAAGACAAGCATACCTTGTAGCCTGTGGTCAAGAGCCCTCAAGGGAAGTACAGTCAAGGGCCCAAAGATCTTTTTCTTCTTGCTGAAAAATTAAGAAGAATTTCCTTACAGAGATGTAGCCATTATGATTGGGGCTTAAAAGATGGGATCATATTTCAAGCAGACAAAATTAAGGTGGAGTGTAAAATGAGGCAAAATTTAGAATGAGCAGGTGTGATGGGAGATGAAGAGGCCATTTTGCTGGAGCACATGGAGAGGAGTAAGGAGGAGAGTACACTATAGTATTATGTTGGGATCAGAGCAAGAGTGGGCCCGAGTATCAGGTGAAAGATTTTGGAATTTATTAGGTGACAGAAGGAATGGAGGATTTTTGAGCTGGAAGATGAAGAGCCTAGATCTGAGTTTTGGTAGTCCTGCTAAATATTGGAACTGAAATGTTGATGGAAAGCAGAGATGGGGACAGGTCCCAATCTTCTGGTCTGGTGGTGGTGGGGATGCAAATGTGGGTCTGAGCAAGGATGTTGGCAATGGGACTGGGAGGGAGGTAAATTGTCACTAGAGTTGAAGACTTGGCAAATGATTGTTAACAAAGAATGATACCCTGGATTCAATTCCAAGGAGGTTTTTTTTTTATTAATATCTTTATTTAAAAACCTTGATTACAAATATGATTGTAGCTGGGTTTCTGTCATGTAAAGAACACCCCCCTTCACCAGTGCAACATTCTCTCTCTCTCTCTCTCTCTTTTTTTTTTTTTGGTTTTTGTGCCACACCCAGCGGTGCTCAGGGGATACTCCTGGCTATCTGCTCAGAAATAGCTCCTGGCAGGCACGGGGGACTATATGGGACACCGGGATTTGAACCAACCACTTGTGGTCCTGGATTGGCTGTTTGCAAGGCAAAGGCTGCTGTGCTACCTCTCCGGGCCCTAGTGCAACATTCTCATCACCAATGTCCCAAATCTCCCTCCTCCCCACCCCACCCCCACCTGTACTCTAGACAGGCTTTTCACTTCCCTCATTCATTCATATTGTTATGATAGTTCTCTAACTGCACTCACCACTCTTTGTGGTGAGCTTCATATCTAGTCATCCTCTCTTTGTCTCTGAGGATTATTGCAAAAATGTCTTGGGGCTGGGCGGTGGCACTGGAGGTAAGGTGCCTGCACTAACCTAGGACTGACCGGGGTTCGATCCCCCAGTTCCCCATATGTTCCCCCGTGCCTGCCAGGAGTGACTTCTGAGCGAATAGCCAGGAGTAACCCCTGAGCGTCACTGGGTGTGGCCCAAAAACCAAAAAAAAAAAAAAAAAGTATTTATTTTTCTTAAAACCCATAGATGAATGAGACTATTCTGCGTTTATCTCTCTCCCTCTGACTTATTTCACTCAGCATAATAGATTCCATGTACATTCGTGTATAGGACAATTTCATGACTTCATCTCTCCTGACGGCTGCACAATATTCCATTGTGTATATGTACCACAGTTTCTTTAGTCATTCATCTGTTGAAGGGCATCTTGGTTATTTCCAGAGTCTGGCTATTGTAAATAGTGCTGCAATAAATATAGGTGTGAGGAAGGGATTTTTGTATTGTATTTTTGTGTTCCTAGGGTATATCCCTAGAAGTGATATAGCTGGATCCTATGGGAGCTCAATTTCCAGGTTTTGGAGGAATCTCCATATTGTTTTCCATAAAGGTTGGACTAGACGGCATTCCCACCAGCAGTGAATAAGTGTTCCTTTCTCTCCACATCCCTGCCAGCACTGCTTGTTCTCATTCTTTGTGATTTGTGCCAATCTCTGTGATGTGAGATGATACCTCTGAGTTGTTTTGATTTGCATCTCCCTGATGATTAGTGATGAGGAGCATTTTTGTATGTGCCTTTTGGCCATTTGTATTTCGTCTTTGTCAAAGTGTCTGCTCATTTCATGTTTGTAAACCTGACACGAAACATTCTTATTACATAGGGAGGGGAGAGCAAGAAGCCAGGAGCTGGAGCACATGAGAGAGAGTGGAGGGATGCCACGGAACTGGGGAGCCTGATAGAGGTGTAATAGAGGGCCTGGGCTAGCTAGGTGGGATGTGTCCTATGCCTGGAAACTTCAGTAGCAAGGGATTCCACTCAGAGGGTGAGAGTGGGGAAAAAGATCAACCAAAGTGTTTTAATCAAAGTCTAGGTAGATCTATGGAGGATGCAATGGAAATAGGGCAGTAGAGGCCTAGATGATATTACCAAGAGTAAATAAACCCCTGTGCAAATGAAATTTGGAACCCAGAGAGTGCTTTGCCTTGTTCAGATGCTAAATGTGTACTGATTGATCGATTACTGAGGCTGAGAGCAACATTGGATGAATTTATTCTGTTTTAGATGAGGAGGCTGGAGGTTTTGAAATGCAAAATGTGCTTGGTTAATGCTGCTGTCACAAGTCAAGATTCATCTTTAACCTGGGACATAGGATTATAGAAGAGACGCAGGAAAGCACAATAGCACCTGTGTCTGTGCACCAATTTTATCATAGTTCTCAGAGCATTTTAAAGCATAATCTTAATATGCAAGAATGTAGCAGGTCTGTGGAATGAAGGGAGGAAGCCTGTGTTCTCTTTGGAACACTCCCCACTTTTTTTCTCTCTTACACACACACACACACACACACACACACACACACACACACACACACACACCTTTACATTCATATCAATAAATCTATTTACTTCACTAAAACAAAAAATAAACAAACAGACAAAAATCCCACCAAAGTCCAAGAGCAAATTTGCAAAAATGCTTCAGGGATATCTCCATGGCTTGGTTTAGAACTGCAGGCATGAGGCTTGAATCCTGTCCTTGGCAATTTCCCACATGTGCTGAGAGTAATCCTGGTGGCACTGCTATTTGGGATCCCAACTGCCATTACCAACAATGGCTTTATGCACACTGAACTGGGGCCTGAAATGCTAACTCTTACTATGACTGCACATAGGTGAAGAGCAAAGTTAGATTTGAAAGTGAGTAATTATTCTGTAAGACTAAATAAAAAGATTTGAATCTACACAAATGTTCCTCATAAGATGTGTTTTGGCATCCAAATTTCTATCCATAATCTCTTTTTCAGCCATAGCAATGTGCATGTAGGAGCCCTAGTTTGATCTCTGAATCCCTGAAAACCATTGAGAGTGACTGCGAAGCATAGAGCCAGAAGCAGCCTCTAAATACCACAGGTGTGGCGCCCAAACCAAAATAAATAAATAAATAAATAAATATAAATTAAAAATAAAATGAAGAGCATGATTCTTGGAAGAACAAAATCCAAGCATATACAACCCCTTATCATCACCACAACCAAAATGGAAGTGGTAGTGGGGGGTTGTGAGGAGAATAATGTAATAATAATGGTCAAAATAATGATAATAAAAATAATAATAATTGAGGCTGACATGTTTTTAAAAAGCTACAGTGGAAGGGCCGGAGAGATAGCATGGAGGTAAAGGCTGGAAACTTCTGCCTTACATGCAGAAGGACGGTGGTTCAAATCCGGGCACCCCATATGTTTCCCGTCCCCCCCCACCCCCGAGCCTGCCAGGAGCAATTTCTGAGCATAGAGCCAGGAGTAACCCCTGAGCGCTGCTGTGTGTGACCCAAAAATCAAAAAAATACATACATACGTACATACATACATAAAGCTACAGTGGAGTGATTCTATTTCTTGCTCTTTTTGCTGAATTCAGAAGAGATTTTATGGCAGAAAGGGACTGGTAAGAGGTTATAAGGGTTAAGGTACTTGCCTCGCCTCACATGCACGATGCCTGGCACCAAATGGTTCCCTGAGCCCTAGCAGATTGATCCCTGAACAAACAGCCAGGAATAATAGGTCTTGTGCACCATTGGATATGGCAAACAAATTAAAGGGAGTATAAAAGGGCAAGAAAGCCTTTTGAGGGACCAGAGAAATAGTGCAGTGGTAGGCATTTGCCTTACACATGGCTGTCCCAGGACGGACTTCAGTTCGATCCCAGGCGTTCCATATAGTCTCCCAAACCAGGCGTGATTTCTGAGAGCATAGCCAGGAGTAGCCCAAGAGCATCACTGGGTGTGACCCAAAATCAAAAATAAAAACAAAAAAAGAGAAAGCCTTTTTGTATGGACGAAATCTCCTCAGCAGAAGAGAGACCCTGTTTCTTTTGTGTGTGTGTGTGTGTGTGTGTGTGTGTGTGTGTGTGTGTGTGAAAGTCCATCTGTCATGTGGATTTGTTCTGTGCAGCAAGTCCCGAGTGGAATTGATCTGAAATGTGATTGCTTCACATTAAAAATCATTGTTAGTATGATGAAGAAACCAGGTTTTGGTGTAAATAAAAGATAAAACATTTCATTAACACTTTTAACGTTTATTAGTGATAGGATGAAATTGCAACCAACTTCTAAAATAAAACTAACTTCAAAACTTAAGTACAGAAGAATATTTCAAGTCATTTAGATAGTTCATAGTATAGTTTTATTGAATGAGAATGCTGTAGAGACCCCAACATCTTCCCAGCAAAAAAAAAAAAAAGTCCCCTCCAGCAAGCGCCAAAAGAAAATAATGGCTGCTGATATTTCCTAGATAGTCTGGTCTATCTCTGCAGCATTCTTAGAAGGGTTGGGGCAGATTCCTCTTTTTTCCTTTTTTAAAAAAAAATTTTAGGGCCCGGGAGATAGCATGGAGGTAAGGCGTTTGCCTTTCATGCAAAAGGTCATCAGTTTGAATCCCGGTGCCCCATATGGTCCCCCATGCCTGCCAGGAGCAATTTCTGAGCATGGAGCCAGGAGTAACCCCAGAGCACTGCTGGGTGTGACCCCAAAACAAAACAACAACAAAAAAAATTTTTTAATAAAGCATTTAAGCACCATAATTACCGCATGAATGTAGTTGGGTTTCAGTCATAAACAGAACACCCCCTTCATCAGTGCAACATTCCTAACACCAAGGCCTCACCTCTTTCTGACTAAAGTCACAGAAGCCCACAGCCACCCCCTACACCCTCAAACAAAAATATGGCCTAGCTCCATGACTTAATCTTATCAAACTGCCAAGCCTCCAAATTTGTTTCAGATCTATAGATCCTGGAGTGACCACATGACACCTCAAATTTTTATAGTAGCATTATAGCAAAGTCAATGGGAAGTTACATAGAAATATACTAAGCTCAGTAAGCCTAAACAGTAACACAGAGGGCTCAGCTAGCACCAACCACAGCGTAGTAAATCCATAGACACTGACTTTAATAACACTATACAGAGCGATAACAATTATTTCAAATTAACCTTGGTTGATCTAAAAGCTTTGATAATTCCATTTGCTTTTGTGTTGGACAAAAAATATAAAGTAGATTTATTTGTGATTGTGTGGAGGCAGGCTAGGGTGATGGGTGTGAATTTGGTGACACTGGTGAAGTGAAAGTCAGTGTTTAAATATTTAATGCCTAAAATGGCTATGCTATGAAAAACTTGCTAAAACAAGGTGTTAGAAAAAACTGGCATATGGGTGGAGAGTGCCCTAAGCCTCCCAGGAATGATTCTTGAGTACAGAGCCAGGAATAACCCATGAGTACTGTTGGGCGTGACCCAAAAAAACAAAAATGATATAGAAAATTCAGTGTTGATTTTGGTCTAAAAAAATCAGAAAGTTCAAGCTAAATGTGACCCTTAAACTCAATTCTAAATAATTTTGTTTTGGTTTTGGGGCTACACCTAGTGAAACATAAGGATTATTCCTGACTCTGCATGGCAGTGCTTGGGGGACCATATGGAATGCAGAGAAGTCAATTATTGTTCTAGCAATAATAATAATAATAATAATATCTCTAGTCCATTATGAATAACATTGTAATTTGTGGTGATTTGATAAGTTTTTTAAAATATGTTAAAAATAGTAAAATCCTACTTTCTCTGTTGTTTTTCTGTTTTGTTTTGTTTAGGGCTACACGAGGCAGTACCTGGGGGCTGTACACAGGCTCTGAGGCCCTGATACTCATGAGAATGTGCTCCACTTCTTGAGCCACCTCCTGTCCCTCATTCTGATTTTTCTGATCCTTTTGCCCTGTTGGGAAGTCAACATGCACACTAGCAAGAAATTCAAACCGTGATCAACATTAATGCAGTCTTGTTTGTTGTTCAGAGTGGTTCATCTACCCTTCAGTGTTGCCATGGAGATGAATGCACTAGCAGGCTTATTTTACTAATTTTATTAATTAGCTAATGAATTGAAATAGGGGGGATTGAACCCAGAGACTCTCAGTTTCCAAGTAGGACTTTACCCCTGAGTCATGTTCCCCTTCCTTGGACTTGTCTTAATGACTCTGATGTTCTATAAAATTCATGTATTTTAACAATTATTTAACTATTTTTTACTTAATTTTTGTTGGTGCCAGAGATCAAACCCAAAGTCCCATACATACAGGGCAAATGCTGTACTACGGAGTCACATTTTTAAGCCCTGTTGCAATTATTGAAGTGAAAATTTGAAAAGATTTGTTATTGGGAAGAGTAAAAATTCAAGAGAGATGAGCAGGAGAGATCACATTAATAACTTCATACCCACACAAATTGTAGCCTGGCATGTTTAAATAGGCCCAACTTTTCTAAAGAAGAAGTCATTACATGCACAAACATTCTACTCCTGCTTGGAGCTTGGGGCCAATATCTCTATTAGAACATCAAATAAGCATGGCAAATTCTCCAACCCAGAGAATTTGAAGATCATTTTTCTTACACATTGGTGAACTGTTCAGAAAGGACATTCCTGGATTCAGCTGTATGGCTTCCAGTATCACCCCCAGCCCCCCCCACACACACACACTTGGGAACTAGTGGAAATTGAAACGTTTGATCATAATCCTGACCTTTAGCTTAATTTGCCCTAATTTTGAAGAACCTTTCTGCTTCACACCAACAACCCCTTCAGATTTGACAAATTCAGTGTTTGTTAGCATTTAGCAGAATGTGAAATTGCCTCAGGATCAGCCACCAAATGGAACTGATTATACAATAAAAATAAACCCAGGCTAGGATGAAACACTATGTAAAGTATTTTACTATGTTTTGAGAGGTTCTTTGCATTTAGGAAGCTAATGAGTTTTTTTTAAATAAAGTGGCCTCTTTTATATATCGATATATATATATATATATATATATATATATATAAAGTAAAACTTACTGTCTTTGAAGTGTAAATGAAGAAGAAAAGCAAAAGAATCACATGCTAAATGATGCCTATGAAAGCTGAAGGGGAGAATTACAACCCCAGACATGCCTACCACACAGGGGGACTGCTATGTTTCAAATTGCTGGGAACAGTTTAACTATTGAGAGAAACAGGCTAATAGCAGTCAGTAGACGGTGAACCTTATGAACAGAACAGACAGTTCTTAAATACCTGTTACTGACGTTATATAGCAGAGCAAGATAGAATTGAAAGATTCTCATGTTGAGACTTTAATATTGGTACAACAAAAATGATTTCATCTGGGCAATTAGTGAACAATCTGTTCCCACTGCTCTAATAGCTCCAGGAGGAGAAACTTATTTTGACTTTGATTTGTCTTGTTTTTCTGCATACTGAATGTTGCAACCTTATGTTGACTAAACTCTCTTGGCTTAGTAATGACAGCTCACATTGAAAAGCTCTGCTAATAATTCTTAAGATTATTAGTGCTACTGGTGAAGGTGGGTGTTCTTTATATGACTGAAACACAACTACAATCATGTCTGTAATCAAGGTGCTTAAATAAAGATATTTGAAAAAAGATTATTAGTGCTAATAAAAGAAGGGAAAAGTAAATCAAAGACAATCCCACTGTACCCATTTTTCCAGCTTCTTTCCACCTATAATTTCCTATGGTCAGAATGTTTTAGCCCCTTCTTCACCTGTAAAAAAATCAAACAAAAACTCTTCTTTAGCAATTATATATACAGATTTTGGCTTAACTACACTCTTCTTTTTTGGACACTATTTTGTGGGGCAACAGTGTGGTGGGGGGAAAGGTAATACCAAGTGCTGTTCAGGGGGCTGTGTACTGCTTGGGATTAAATCAGGGCTTTAGACATGCAATATATGTTTCCAACCATTTGAGCCATGTCAAAGTTCTTTCATCAGTATAATTACTAGGACCAGCAGTATGAGGGCCCAGTTGCTTTTGCTACTCTCGCCATTACTATGAATCTATTGTTTCTAGAAGCTTTTTGGTAGAGTCTTTAGGGTTTTCTAGACATATTATCATGTCATCTGCAAACAGTGAGAGCTTGATTTCTTGCTTTCCTATCTGGATGCCTTTGGTATCTTTTTCTTGCCTAATCACTATGGCAAGAACTTCCAGCACTATGTTGAATAGGAGTGGTGAGAGAGGGCAGCCTTGTATCAGATTTTGGAGGAAAGGCTTTTAGTTTATCTCCATTGAGAATAATATTTGGCATTGGTTTGTAGTAGAAGGCCTTAACTATATTGAGGAAAGTTCCTTCCATTCTCATCTTGATGAGAGATCTTATCAAGAAAGGCGTTGGACCTTATTGAATGCTTTCTTTGTATTTATTGATGTGAACATATAGTTTTTCTTTTTCTTTTAGTTATATGGTATATAATATTGATTGAATTACATGTGTTAAACCATGTTTGCATTTCTGAAATAAAATCCTACTTGGTCAGGGTGTATGACCTTTTTGATGAGGCATTGGATCGTATTTACCAGAATTTTGTTGAGGATCTTTGCCTCTGTATTCACCAGGGATTTTGGTATGTAGTTTTCCTTTCTTGCAACATCTCTTTCTGGTTTTGGTATTAGGGTGATGTTAGCTTCATAAAAACTATTTGGAAGTGTTCTTATTTTTTTTCAATTTCAGGAAACAGCCTAAAAAGTGTTGGTAGTAACTACTCTAGAAAGGTATGAAATAATTCTTTAGCTAATCCACTTGGGCCTGGGCTTTTTGTTTTTGGGAAGACTTTTGATTACTTTTTAGTGATGGGTCTATTTAGATGTGCTAGATCATTCTGGTTTAACCAAGGAAGGTTGTGGGAGTTCAAGAATTTATCCATTTCACCAGGTTTTAGTGTTTCATGGCAAAGAGTTTCTCAAAGTAGTCTCTAATTACCTTTTGAATCTCTTCACTATCTGTAGTGATCTCACCCTTTTAATTTCTAATCCTATTAAGTTTCTCTCTCTCCATTTCTTTGCGAGTTCTGCTAGAGATTTATCAATCTTGTTTATTTTTCAAAGAACCAAATTTTGCTTTAGTTGATCTATTGAATTTTTTTAAATTTCCATTTCATTGATTCTGCTCTAAGCTTTATTATTTCCTTCCTAATACCATTTTTGATTCCTTTTGTTGATCATTTTCTAATTTTAAAAGCTGTGCCATTAAGCTATTTATGCAGGACCCTTCTTCTTTTCTGATGTCTGCTTGTAAAGCTATGAATTTTCCTCTTAGTACTGCTTTTGCTGTATCCCATAAATTCTGATAGTTCGTGACTTCATTATTATTTATTTCCAGAAATGTTTTGATTTCCTCTATGATTTTATCTCTGAC
>PVKC010021256.1:0-18197 GCA_004027635.1 Crocidura indochinensis | reverse complement strand
GGCCACACCCAGTGACGCTCAGGGGTTACTCCTGGCTATGCGCTCAGAAGTCGCTCCTGGCAGGCACGGGGGACCATATGGGAACCGGGGGATCGAACCGTGGTCCGTCCAAGGCTAGTGCGGTAAGGCAGGCACCTTACCTGCAGCGCCACCTTCCGGCCCAGACCTGTTCATTTTCAAACCCCAGAGTCTTTGTGGTGCCAGGAAATGTTCTGCTTGGTTGCTGTTGTCGAAGTCACAAAGTGGTTGTGGTTGTCTGTAATTGGAGATCTTTGTTTTTATACAGATCCTAGGATGAAGTCTAGGGTAGAGTCTTTCTTCATGGTTCTAGAAGTTCTGCTCTGTCATGGTTGTTGTCTTCTGTATTTAGTGATCTTGGTCTTTGCACAGATCAAAGGCTGGAGTGTCATCTGATTTCATCGCATAGTTAGGTGATGAGATAGAGCAACCTTCTTTTAGTTCAAGGTGTTGCTGTTTCTGCATTGACAGGGTGTTGTATGAACCTACCCTAAGCAAGTACCAGAGTGGTTTCAGGGACTCCCCTGGGGGAGTTTACTTCCTGGTGCTGTTACAGGGAACTTTGCCAGCTCTAAGGTTGGGATATGGGGTTCAGGGTTGGACAATCGATGTTTGATCATATGAGGTCTAAGTCGAGTCCCCATGACATACGTTCAAGGTGGAAGTGCCCTGTATGATAAAATTTATGAGTTCTTATCCCTAGTAGATGAGAACTTGTTTCTATGCATAGATTATAGTGTGCCTATGCAAAAGGGAGCAATGACATATATTGTTGGTGCATTTGGGGGTAAAACAACCTGTGCAATTTCTGTGCCATGGTTTTGACCTGAGCTTTTATCCCAAGCAAGACTATTCTTCTAGAATTTCGTGCTAAGAAGAACCAAAACAAGCCATAGAAACATACAAGGAAATTATAGATATCCCCATTAAGTCTTTTGAGATAGACTTGTGGATGAGATCCAGAGCACAGTTTTCATCCCACAACGTGGTCTTATTAAGTCTGAGAAATGGTTTGCAGTCATAAGGTATCAATCAGTTAGTTTCCTTGAGCTGGGGATCCCTCTGGAGCTGAGTCCAGTAGCAAGCAATAGTACACATTGATAGGGTGTGATATAAAGAGGGCTGTATGGATTGCATCAGCAAGGAGTAGTGATTGCAGCTTCTTGCTGGGAAGAGAAATGAGGGCCTGAGAGGGAGCCAGGTGCCAGCTTACTGGGGCAGGTGTACACTCCCAGTTCCTAAGGAGTTAAGAATTGAGGATGAAGAGGGTTAAATAGGAAAAGATAACAGATTAGGATTGAGGGGTGAGATTTAAGGGGTCTCAAACTCAATTTACCTGGGGGCCACAGGAGGCAAAGTCAGGGTGATATTTGAGTGCAAAGTCAGTAGTAAGCCTTGAACATTGGGGGGTGTGACCCAAACAATTAAAACAAAACAAAACAAAAAAAGATTCCTCTAGGGCAGGGCCACAAAATGTTGTACGGAGGGCCGCAAACAGCCTGCGGGCCACGAGTTTGAGACCCCTGACATAGAAGGAGTTCTGAAGAGGGTGGGGAGAGGGATAATATATAACAGGTACTATATACAATATAGACTTGGATTGTTTACAATATTGATTAGGCAAACATAGAGGAGTCCACTGCATACAAACTCATGCCCATTTATAGACAGACATTAGCGATCTGTTCATAGGTTTTAGTTGGAGTCCTGACCCTTATAGAGTGGAGCAGAGCACTTAAAAATAATTGAATTAGGGGCCAGAATGATAGCGCAGTGGTAGGGCATTTACCTTGCATGCGGCTGACCCAGGATGGACCTGGTTCTATCCCCGGCATCCCATATGGTCCCCCAAGTCAGGAGCGATTTCTGAGCACATAGCCATGAGTAACTCCTGAGTGTCACCAGGTGTGGTTCCAGAACAACAACAACAAATTGAATTAGGAAAAAAAAATAAATGAAAAAAGTTGATTTAAAGAAAGAAGAAAAGAAAAAAATAGGTAAATAAAAAAAATTGGGCCAGCACATCAGAGAAAAAAGGTTTTTCAATTTCTAGGAACTTCATCAATGACAGGGATGAAATTTGCTAAATTTTAGGCTAAGCATAATTTTCATGTTTAGAGTGCTGAGCAATATGATAGTGAACACTATAAGAGGAGTCTACCTTATATAATATTCTCCCCTCATGTGCATCAAGGTTCCTTTTCTGAAAGTAAACTGACAGCATGGGCATTGTGCTATACTGTTAGCATAGTTTGAATTGAAGAAGGGGAAAAAAGGTGAAATTAAAAAGTAATAAAGAAAAATAAAAGAAAAAATAAGATAAAAAAGTAAAAAGAAAAAAGAGAAGGAATATTAGTCATTTGAAAAAAGCCATATTCAATGATTTGGACTTGCAACATAAATTTTTGTTGTGCAATTGTGTAATTCAGTGATCTCCATGTTCATAAGCTTTAGGTCATAGTAGAAGACATGGAGTATTTTTATCAAGCCATTGTTATGAGTACTATATATGGAGTCTAATATGTTATAACACTGAATTGTGAAGTCATGCTATTCAATTGATATCTGCAAGAATCTCTGTGAACAAAAGAGATGTAGAGTTATTTTATGCATAATAAAATTAAGGCAACTAAGCATACTGATAGTAAGCACTGTAACGGGAGTCCTGGCATCCAATCATAATCTGCACCAAATTCTGAGGATAAAAACAGTAGTACATTATTATTATATGCTTTTGTAGTGAGAGGTTGAACACCTGTTCAATCTAAATAGCTGATTCTGCTGTTTTAGGTTTCTTTCTTTCTTTTTTTTTTTTTTTTTTTGGTTTTTGAGCCACACCCAGTGACGCTCAGGGGTTACTCCTGGCTATGCGCTCAGAAGTTGCTCCTGGCAGGCACAGGGGACCATATGGGAACCGGGGGATCGAACCGTGGTCCGTCCTAGGCTAAGAAGCAGGCACCTTACCTCCTGCGCCACCTCCCGGCTGTTTTAGGTTTCTTTGTAATATAGAGTATAGGCTTTGTGCTATGTACTTGTATTGCTTTATTATTTCTAGGAGCTTTCTGTGTTGCTATGAGTTTCCCCTTAATTATTGCTTTTGCTGTCTCCCATAGATTTTGGCTAATTTTTTTATTATTGTCATTCATCTCAAGGAATCGTTTTATTTCTTACTTGATTTCCCCTATGATTCAGCTGTTGTTGAGAAGAATGTTGTTTAATTTCCAGGTGTTAGATTTTCTCTATATCTTGTTATAGTCAATTTTGATCTCTGTTGCATTGTGGTCCGATAGGATGCTTGGTATAATTTGTATATTTGTGACTTCATGCTGGTTAGATTTATGCTTAATGCATGTCCTAGTCTAGAGAATGTTTCATGTGTATTTGAGAAGAATGTGTATTCTGTTTTCTGGAGATGGAGGGCCATATATAAGACACTAGTCCTAGTTCTTCTAGTTTCTCATTTAGAGCTCTTTCATCATTGCTTGTTTTTTGCCTAGTGGATTTTTCTTTTTTGTTTTTGTTTTTGGGCCACACTCAGTGACGCTCAGGGGTTACTCCTGGCTATTTGCTCAGAAGTCGCTCCTGGCAGGCACAGGGGAACATATGGGGAACCGGGGGATTGAACCGTGGGATCGAATCGTGGTCCATCCTAGGTTAGCGCAGGCAAGGCAGGCACCTTACCACCAGCGCCACCGCCCGACCCCTAGTGGATCTTTCTAGTGGTGATAGTGGTTCACTGAAGTTTCTTACATACTATCACATTTCAGTCCATTGGTTTCTCTAGGTTTGCAAGTTAAAAGCCTTATGTATTTTGCTGGCTCTTCATTTGGTGCATATATGTTGATCAGAGTTAGTACTTCTTAGTCTAATGTTCCCTTGATCAATAGTGTCCATCTGGGCCTGGAGAGATAGCACAGCGGTGTTTGCCTTGCAAGCAGCCAATCCAGGACCAAAGATGGTTGGTTCGAATACCGGTGTCCCATATGGTCCCCCGTGCCTGCCAGGAGGAGCTATTTCTGAGCACAAATGGTCTTCTTATATACTAATAATGATAGAGAAGAAATGGACATTAAAAAACAATCCCAATCACATTTGTGCCCCACTAACTCAAATATCTTGGTGTCAACTTAACTAAAGAGGTGAAGGACCTATACAAAGAAAACTACAAAAGCCTGCTTCAAGAAATAAGAGAGGACACATGGAAATGGAGACACACTGCTCTTGGATTGGCAGGATTAATATCATTAAAATGGCAATACTTCCCAAAGTATTGTACACATTTGATGCAATCCCTCTAAAGATATCCATGACATTTTTCAAAGAAAAGGATCAAAAACTTCTGAAATTCATTTGGAACAATAAACACTCTTGAATAGTTAAAGCAATACTTGGGAAAAAGAATATGGAAGGCATTACTTTCCCCAATTTTAAACTGTACAAAAAAGCAAAAGTTATCTAATCAGCATAGTATTGGAATAAAGACAGATTCTCAGATCAGCGGAATAGACTTGAGTATTCAGAGAATGTTCCACAGACATACATGCAATCAATTAATCTTTGATAAAGGGGCAACAAATCCAAAATGAAGCAAGAAAACCTCTTCAACAAGTGGTATTGGCACAACTGGTTAGCCACTTGCAAAAAGAGAACTCAAATCCCCATCTAACAGCATGCACAAAGATCATATTCAAGTGGATTAAAGACCTTGATATCAGGCCTGAAACCATAAGGTATATAGAACAACGTGTAGGTAAAACACTATATGACATTGAGACTAAAGGCTTCTTCAAGGAGAAAAAAGCACTCTCCAAACAAGTGGATGCAGAGATAAACAGATGGGACTATATTAAACTGAGAATCTTCTGCACCTCAAAGGAAACAGTGCCTAAGATACAAAAGCTAACCACAGAATGGGAGAAACTATTCACTCAGTACCCATCAGACAAGGGACTAATATCAAAAGTAGACAAGATGCTGACAGAACTTAATAAGAAAAAACAGATAACCCTATCAAAATGGGGAGAATAAATGAACAGACATTTTCTCAAAGAAGAAATACAAATGGCCAAAGACACATGAAAACATGCTCCACATCACTAATCATCAGGGAGATGCAAATTAAAACTACAATGAGGTACCATCTCACACCACAGAGACTGGCACACATCACAAAGAACAAGAGCAATCAGTCCTTGCGGGGATATGGAGAGAAAGGAACTCTTATGCAGTGCTGGTGGGAATGCCATCTAGTCCAGCCTTTATGGAAAACAATATGGAGATTCTTTAAAAACTGGAAATTGAGCTCCCATATGATCCAGCTATTCTACTCCTTGGTATATACCCTAGGAAATCAAAAATACACCTAAAAAATATCTTCCTCACACTTATATTCATTGCAGCGCTATTTACTATAGCCAGGCTCTGGAAACAACCAAGATGCCCCTCAATAGAAGAATGGCTAAAGAAACTGTGGTACATATACACAATGGAATATTATGCAGCTGTCAGAAAAGATGAAGTCATGAAATTTTCCTATACATGGATGTACATGGAATCTATTATGCTGAATGAAATACATCAGAGGGAGAGAGACACAGAATAGTCTCACTCATCTATTTTTATAGAAAAATTAAGACATTATTGTAATAAGGCCCAGAGACAATAGATTTAAGGGCTGGGTGGGCTAGAAAGACTGACTCACAATTTGAAGCTCAACACAAAGAGTGGGGAACTAACAACTAGCATGACAATAGTAAAGAATGAGAGAAGTAGAATGCCTATTGCGATACAGCAGGGGAGAGGGTCATTGGTGATGGGAATGTTGCACTGGGGAAGGGGGGGTTATTCTGTTTGCGATTGAAACCCAACTACGAACATGCTTGTAGTCATGGTGCTTAAATAAAGATTTATATTTTAAAAAAAGGAATTTGTAATTGAATGGGGGAAGGAGAGGTTATATATAATAGGGGAAAGGACATTATACAACAGAGACAATTTATATATTACAGACAGACATTAGAACGACATTGAGGTGGCCAACACATATACTCATGCGCACACATAGACACTGATGATTGAACTTGGGTTACAGTTGAAAAGCGGACCAGATGAAATGGGACAGAATGCTTAAAATATATAAAGATAGCAAGTTGGACTTAAAGGTTTTCAGTTTCCTTGGCCAATCATGATTGGTGAGTGTAAACTTTACTGAAGAAAAGTTTCATAGGTCAGATTGGGTATAGAGCATTCTTAAAAACAATCATAATTTTGTAGTCTAGAAAACTAAATGATTATAGTAATAAGCACTGTAAGATGAAATATCATCTAGAGGGGTTTGAACTTCTAGTTTTCCTTCAATCTAACATCATGAGCATTATGGTATAATGGTAAACCTACAGTTGAAAACAGATTACAATAACATCTAATGAATGAGTTCTGAAACTGTAGTTCATGGCATGTAGTTGTATATTCTATTGCTAACTTTGGGCATACACATTAGATTATATTATTAGGCATAATCCTGTAGAAAATGAATTGATTAGAATTTTTGTTGTGGACTTTATCATAATGAACCCTGTCTTTTGAGTCTAATATAGTAGAGGATTGTAATATGGACAGGGGTCACCAACCTATATCTTCAATACTTCTGTGGACTAAAAGATCAAGGAGTTATTTTAGACATAGTATAATTAAGATATTAAAACTGCTTATCAAAAGCACTGTAGTGGAAGCCCATGGTTTCCAATCGTATTCTTCACCCATTTCTGTGGATAAAAGCATTAGAACATTATTTTAGACATCTATAAAGACAGTTGATTGGACACCTGCTCAATCTAAGCAGCGATATTTGTTCTTGATGGGAAAGCTCAATCCATTAACATTTAAGGAAGTTATTGTCAGAGAAAGGGCTGTTTTGCCATTATTTTGTGTAAAGTTGTTGTTACAATTAGGGATTTGATTTGTGTAATTGTTCTTTAGGTAGCTCATTTAGGGCTGGTTTTGTTAGAGCAAATATTAAGAGTTCTTTTTTGTCTGAGAATGCTTTTAACCCTCGCATGTAAATGAGAGGTTATTTGGGTAATGAACTCTAGGTTGAAAGTTTCTTTTATTCAGTAATTTGAATATGTCATTTCACTCTTCTTGCCTAGATTGTTTCAAATGGAAGAGCTGGCTTGATTCTTACATTGTTTCCTTTATACTTGAGGGCTTTTTCTCTTGTTACTGCTTTAAAGAGTCCATCTCTCCTTTTTTTTTTTTTTTTTTGTCATTTGGATTACAAAATGTTTTGGTGTTATTCTGTTAGGATCTATTTTGTTTGGCACTCTTATTGCCTCTTGGATTTGTAGAGAAACTTTTTTCCCAAGGATGGGGAAGTTTTATGCTATTATCTCTTCAGTATTCTTCCTCATTCCTGCTTTCTTCCCCTTCTGGAATTCCTATAATTTGGAGATTTGTTTCTCTTGTCTTTGTTCATTAAGCAAGCTACCTTACATTTTTTTCCCACAGGGGTTTATCTCTTCTTTCATTTTTTACTTTTTTAGCCCAGCAGGTTTGTAATTGTCTTGAGTTCTATGTGATTTTTCCACTTATGTGATTCTACTAATATGTTAACATGTTTTTTAGTTCTTCAGTTCCAGTTGTATGGATTCTCTCATTTTCTGAAAGAGTTCTTTGAGTTGGTTAAATTGTTCATCTATAGATTTCTAAATTTTGTAGGTTAATGATTCCTGGACTCCCATTGCTAGACCATTAAGTGTTGATTTTAGGCCCTCATCTATAAGGTTCAGGTGTTTGGTTGGATTTGTAGATCTGTCAGGATTTCTCTGTGTATCCTCCACAGTAGATGTCTTCTTAGCTTCCCCATTTAGTGGTTTGGAGTACTGGAATATCAGGAAATAAGTGCTACATCCAATCTACCGGGAAGTCTATTGGTATAAATCAAAATGTAAATCAAAGCTGCGTATCCACGTGTTTTAGGAAGGAAGGGAGGGTTTCAGTATTGGCACAGGAACCCAGAAGGAGGCTGAGGGAAGGCTGGGAAGGAGGCTGTGTTAGAGCTTGGTGGAGGGGATTAGGACGGGAGCCTCCCTGTTTCCTCCTAGATACAGGTTTGTCTGTCTCCAGGGAACAAGTGGGCTGGGAAAACACCCCAAAAGAGCCTCATTTGCATTTGGCTAAAAGGCATCAAGGCTTGAGGTTCCCTATACCCTCCTGGACAGAAATCTGGCTGGCCCCAAAGGGCAGGTGAACAGTGATTGCCAACATTAGTCACTTTGAACTTCAAACTAAAAGTATCTTTAAAAGAAAATTAGAATTGCAGAGCCTACAAGAATTGACTGAAAATCCGATCTGTTTTACATCAAAGCCTCAGTAAGTGTAATTCTTGGAGTGGTTCTGAAAAATAAAAATGAAGTGGTGTGTGTGAATCCTTCAGCATAGATCTGGCATAGTTTGTTTATAAGCCCCATTAAAATGTTGTTCATAATGGGCACTACAGACAATCACCGGGATTGGACAAACTAGTTTGCCTGGAGCCTAGAAATGGTCTTATGTCAGGAAACTTCGGGGGTAGGGTCTCCTTGTACTTAGGCCAGAGTTTTTCCTTTCCATAACTCCCATACTTTGGTGGGCCCATGCAAATGATACTTGCCACTCTAACAATGTTTTTACAGTGCTCCTTTGACTCTAAACCTTTAAGAAACCACTAGTAAATATATCTAGAACTGCAAAAAAAAAAAAAAAAAAAGGTTTACATCAGTGTTAACACATATGCTTTTAGTTACACTAGCATTCTGGGGGATAAAGGAGGGAGATAAGGGGTATATGCTTGGGAACAGGGCTAAAGGGAGGACAACACTGGTGGTGGAAAGGCCCTCATTTATTGTCACTGTGTACCTTAAATATCACTGTAAGATTTTAATTCACTTTGGCCACAATATAAATTAAAAAAAAATGTTGTTCATAATATGCACGGAGTTTGGGGACTATCAGAGTTCATTCAGTCAGTTGGTGAGATAAGTAAAATATTTTTAAATTTAATATTTGAAATGCCTCTTTTTTTTGTTTGTTTTGTTTTTTTTGTTTGTTTGTTTGTTTTTGGGTTACACCCAGCAGCGCTCAGGGATTACTCCTGGCTCTACATTCAGAAATCGCTCCTGGTAGGTTCGCAGGACCATATGGGATGTCAGGATTCGAACCTTCCTTCTGCATGCAAGGCAAATGCGCCACCTCCATGCTATGGCTCCAGCCCCGAAATACCTTAATTTTTTAAAAAATATGTAGCACTCTTACTTCTGTGGATTCTAATGAGTTAAACTGTATCCTCAATAGTTTCAATAGTTTCTTTTAATTATTTTATACAGACTTTAATTGTACACATTCAGTTGTTTTATGTTAATTTTTACTTCCATTCCCTCCCCTGAAATGCAACAGTCCTGTAGTGTCCTAGTGGAAACATTGTTCTCTTTGTTAGGGCAAAAGAAGTGCCTTTGTCATTTCTCAGAGACATTCTGCAGATGCCATTTTGCAGTTCTGAAAAATATGTCCCTGTACTCATTATGCTCTTTTGAATTGTGTGTAATTTGGCTTGCTATTTTAATGAAGTTATAGTGAAAAATTGAGTAATACTTGTCATAAATCATATAAAAATACTTTAAATTTTTAAATTAAAACCGTCATTACATGTCCCTGTCATGTACTGTTAATTCTGTGCATTCTCTTCCCTGTTTATCTGTCATCTTTTCCTTTCAGCCTCTTACTATCTAAACTACTAGGAATATTGGTTGAACCCTAAAATCATCTTTTAGTTTCAAAGCCTTTCTATTCTTTTTTTTTTTTTCAATTTTTACTGAAACCAGTGAATTACTTCTTTCATAGTTGTATTTCATTACAGAGTGACAGTGAATTAGGGCCAAAGGTGGGGGGTCACTGCAAGTTTATTCATACTACAATTTTATTTCCATAGGTAAAGTAGTGAAGCTTCCATAGATAAAGTCTAGAAGCTTCTCAGTTTATATTAGTCCCATTTATTTATCTTTGCTTACGCTTTCTTGGACAGTAGTGTTTCTTCCTTGACACTACTTTTAGTTTCAGTGTCATGTAATTTTTTTTATGTTTTCCTCTATGTACTTATGTTTTCAAGACCTTTAATCCATTTTGATTTGACCCTATGCATGATGTTATAGAGAAGACTAAGTTCAGTTTATTGAATGCAGTTGGCCAGTTTCTCAACAGCACTGCTTGACCAAAACAAAAGGAACAACCACCACCAAATAATACCCAAAACTCAAGTACTTGTGATGTCTAGCGAGAGATTGCACATTAAGTCAGTAATTGTGTAGAAGAAATCTTAAGTAGAAGCAACAAAGTCCCTTCTTTCTTCCTCCATTTTGTATCCCCCCTTTATTTGGGCCACACCCAGTGGCATTCAGGGGTTTCTCCTGACTCTGTGCTCAAAAACCACTCCTGGCAGGCCCAGGAGACCATATGGGATTGTGGATTGAACCCAGTTGGTCCCAGGCTGGCAGCATGCAAGGCAAATGCACTACCACTGTGCTATCACTCCAGCCCTAATTCTTGCCCCTTTATCAAAGATTAATTGACCTTGGGTTCTGTTTCAGAAAACTCAAGTCAATTGCATTGATCTGAGGGTCTGTCTTTGTTTCAGTACCAGACTGTTTCAATGATTATTGCTTTATAGTACAATTTAAAGTTGTAGAGGGTGATGCCTCCCATCTTCTTTTTCCTAAGGGTTGCTTTAGCTATTCGTGGGTGTTTATTCCAAATGAATTTCAGGAGTGTTTGATCCACTTCTTTGATGAATATCATGGGTAGCCTTAGAGGTTTTGTATTAATATGAATAGTATTTTGGAAATTATTGCTGTTTTAATAATGTTAATCCACCCAATCCATGAGCAGAGTGTGTATTTCCATTTCCGTGTGTCCTGTTTCTTGAAATGTAGTGTGTTGTAGTTTCCTTTGTATAGGTCTTTCACCTCTTTAATTAAGTTAACTCTAAATTATTTGATTTTCTGAGACACAGTTGTGAATGAAATTGTTTCTAAGGTCACTTTCTTATTTCTATATAAGAAGGCCATGGATTTTTAAGTGTTAATTTTGTATTCTGCCACTTTACTATACAACTCTATTGTTTCTAGAGGTTTTTTTGGTAGAGTCTTCAGGATTGTTAGGATTTTCTTAATATAGTAGCATGTCTTCTGCAAACAATGAGAGCTTTACTTCTTTCTTTCTAATCTGGAGGCTCTTTTTCTTGCCTGATTGCTATGGCAAGTACACCCTCACCTTCTATGTTGAATCGAAGTGTTGAGAGAGGGTAACTTAGTCTTGTGCCAGATCTTAGAGAAGGCTTTAGTTTTTCACCATTGAGTACAATATTTGCCACGAGTTTCTAGTTACTGATCTTTATTATAATGAGAAAAGTTTCTTTCACGCCCATATTGTTGATACTTTTTATCATGAATGGGTATTGGAACTTGTCAAATGCATCTATTGATATGATCATATGATTTTTATTTTTCCTTTTGTTGATATTGTGTATCACATTGTTTGATGACACATTAAATCATACTTCCATTTCTGGAATTAATCCTACTTGTTTATGGTGTATGATTTTATTAATGAGCACTTGGATCTTATTTGCTAGAATTTTGTTGAGGATCTTTGTAACTATGTTTATTGAGTATGTTGGTCTATAGTTATCTTTTTTCTTTTTGGCAATATATCTGTCTGCTTTTTATATCAGAGTGATTTAACTTCATAGAAACTATTTGGGAGTGTTTCTGTTTCTTCAATTTCTTGGAAAAGACTGAAAAGGATGGCAATAGGTCCTCTTGAAAGTTTTGAAAGAATTCAGTGTTGAATACACCTGGGCCTGTGTTAGACCAAATACATGTAGAATAAAAAGAAGTTTTGGTTTGGCTTGGTGTGCTGAGTAGATTCATCTGCTGAGAAGCAAACCAAACTCCATGATTCTCTCCGGACTTGTTTGGTTTATTAATTCTTCACAGTTACCCTGCTTCATATCTGTTCACCCAGGGAAGGAATTATGTGTGTGTGGGTGATTTCACAGACCTGGGAAGACTTTTGATTACAATTACAACTTCAACACTAGTGATAATCTGTTCACATATTCTAGATCATCTTGGTTCAACCTTGGGAAGTTATAAGAGACTAAGAATATATCTGTTTCTTCCTGGTTCTCTTGTATTGTGACATAAAGTTTCTCAAAGTAATCTGTGATTACTCTTCCCCTTTTCATTTCTAATTCTGTTTATTAATGTTTTCTGTCTGTGAGTTTTGCTAGTGGTTTATCGATCTTATTTTTTCAGTGAACCATCTCTTGCTTTCATAGATCTTATGGATAATTTTTGGGGGGTTTTCAGTTCATTAAATTCTACTTTGAGGTTTGTTATTTCTTTCTGTCTGCCTATTTCTGTCTGTTCATTTTGTTGATCATTTTTCAATTTTCTAAACTGTGCCTTGTTATTTATATAGGTTCTTTCTTCCTTTCTTTTTGGATATGAATAGCCCTATATATGTATTTATTTATTTATTTACTTAATCACTCTTTACCATTTCTTTCTTTAGAACCTTGTTTAGTTTTAGCCTGGTTGACCTACAATTGATTGTTAAGACAGTGTTGAAGGCTCTCACTATTATTGTGTTGGTATTGATATCTTTTTTCAAAACTATCAGTAATTGTAATTATTTTGCTAGCCCCTCATTGTGTGCATATATATTCAGGAGTGTGATTTTATTTTGCATATATCTGTCTAGGTTTTTTTATATATCTTTATTTAAACACCTTGGTTACAAATATGATTATAATTGGGTTTCAGTCATGTAAAGAAACCACCCCAGGAGTGTGATTTCTATCTCTTGTACATATCCCTTGAATTTTTTTTTGGGGGGGGGTCCTACCCAGTGGTGCTCAGGGGTTGCTCCTATCTCTGTGATCAGAAATTGCTCCTGGCAGGCTTGGGGACCATATAAGATGTTGGGATTCGAACCACCATTGGTCCTGGTTCAGCTGCTTGCAAGGCAAATGCCCTACTACTGTGCTCTCTCTCTAGCACCATTTCCTTTGATTTTTGAGGAATGTCCATCTCTTAATAACCTTTTAATAACCTGTCTGTTAATAACCTTTTTAATGTTAAAGTCTGTATTGTCTGATGCTAGTATGTCCACTCAATTCTTTTTAAGGGTGTTGTTTGTTTGAATAATTGTTCTCCAACCTTTGACTTTGAGTCTGTGTTTGCTCTGACTATTTAAAATAGTTTTTTCCAGTCAGCAAAATATGGGACTCAACATTTTTTTTTATCAGTTTTGCCACTCTATGTCTCTTACTTGGTGCACTTAGTCCATTGATATTGAGGGACTATGCCATGTCGTCTTTTTATAAGAATTTATTACTTTTATTGGATCTGCCTTACCTTTATATAGACCCTTTAGCTCTTGTTTTAAGAGCTCTTGCTGTTGGGTATGAATCTAACATTTCTGAACTTTGCTTACCCGTGAAGCAGTCTATACTTTAAACCTAAATGAGAGTCTAGCTGTGTGAAGTGTCTTTGGCAATGCCTTCATTTTGTTGAGTTTTGTCACTGTATCCCACCACTGCCTTCAGGCCTTGAGCATCGCTTATAAATCTGCTGTAAATCTTAAGGATGCCTCTTTGTATAGAATTTCCCTTTTTTATCTATCTATATATGTCTTTTTATCATTATTTTTTTTTGGTTTTTTGGGCCACACCCGGCGGTGCTCAGGGGATACTCCTGGCTGTCTGCTCAGAAATAGCTCCTGGCAGGCACGGGGGACCATATGGGACACCGGGGTTCGAACCAACCACCTTTGGTCCTGGATCGGCTGCTTGTAAGGCAAACACCGCTGTGCTATCTCTCCAGGCCCGTCTTTTTATCATTTTTAATAGTATGTGACTTCAAGTGCTTTTCTTTGGATCTGTTTTAGCAGGTACTCTTTGAACATCCAGGATGTGGCATACATGCTTCAGTTTTGGGAATTTCTCAGCAATGATGTCCTTGACGGTTGATTCTTTTTTTTTTTTTTTAATTGAGACTATTGTGAATTACAAGTCTTTACAGTTGTATTTTACATATAAAGTAATATTGAATCAGGGCCATTTCCACCACCAGTGTTGAACATTTTAGTTCCCAGCATGGATCCCATATCTCTGCCCCTAGCCCCCTGGACTACCAGAGTAACAGGTCCATTTTGTGTTTAGCTTGTTATATTTTGTGTCTCTTGATTCCATTGCCATTTGGTTTTTCTTGGGCATTTAGATCTGACAACTCCCCTTTTTACTCAATGATACCACTTGGCCACTTCTTTTTCTTTTTTTAATTTATAGAAATATGAGGCAGAACAAAATGATTCAAATTCTAAGGATTTATGAAAAAGGTGGGAGTCCCTATCTAGAAGATATAAAAAATGGTGGGACTCTTCATTCTTACGTTTTTTTTTTTTTTCCTTTTGGTCTTTAGGACTTCAGTGATTCTCATGTTATTTCTGTTGAGTTTATCCCAGAATTCTCTTGTCATCTCTGCTTTCTTTGACAACTTTTTCCAGCCTTTTTTATATGGAGGCATTATGCACTCATCTTCTACTTCTCTGATTCTGTCCTCAGTGTATGTTACTCTACTTGTGAGGCTTTCTAGTGAGGTTTTCATTTCACCTAACATGTTTTTCAATCCTGATAATTCTGTTTAAAGTTTTCTCATTTCTACTCTCTTATCCTCTTGAGTCTTATAGGCTGTCTGTTTCATTGTTTCTTTTATGTCTTTGAATATCCTTAACATTTACTCTCTAAAGTACTGATCAGATATAGGTGTATGGTGTTGGTTAGGTCTCCAGAACTAGCATTTTCAGTCACAAAGTGTGGTGGGGCTTCTGCATAGATTTCCCAATGTGAACTTTGATGCATGGAACTGTTATCATATTTTGTGACCCAGTTCCTTGCATGGAGGAAATGTGCAGCCATGGAATGAAGTAGAGTGGTTGTGCTATTGTTGGTCTCACACACCTCAGCCACATTTAAACTGGGCTTTCACTCCCAAACTCTGCCCATAACCCAACAGGCTGCTGCATTATCTGGATTCATATACCTCAGTTTGATTGAAACTGGCACTTTTAGAATTCAAACTCTGGCCACTTTCTATGGCTGCTTCTCTTGGTATCTCAGACATTGGCTGGATTCAAAAAAAAATTTTTTTTAACTAAACTCCACTTACAACCAACAGGTTATTGCATTGTCTGGGTTCATGTGCCTCTGTTTGGTTGAAACTCATTGTTTTGAACCCATACTGTGGCCACTTCCGCTGGTCTCCCACACTTTAGCTGGATTTAAAATGTGACTTTCTCTTGATCTTTTGTAGATTTTGTGTTCCCCATCTCTCTAGTCCTGTGTGGTCTGAAAGTAGATCGCTCTTATGTCTCTGTAATATTAAATTAAAGTTATTAGTCTTGGAAATTAATATATTGGACACTCTTACTTGTGTAAGTTCTCAATTATTAGAAAGTACGCACATCTATTGTCTGTAGATATATGCGTCAGAGCTGTGCTAATCATTTTGGATGTTTTACAGAATCATAAAGGCATAGCAAGTCTTTATCAGAACTGCTAAGCTTTTGAAACAAGTGAAGATCTGATCAGTTAGACCCTGGCTCATTCTGGCCAGCTGCTCACTGATTTCAGACAAGAGCTGATTCTGCTGTGGCCTGCCTACCGTCATCTGGGTCAGATGTACACAGGACTTACAGTGTACATGTCTAGCCATCATCTGGGCTTTCTCGTTGTAATGATACTAAGCCTTATGTTATGCCATCATCTGTCTCTTTTAAAGATAGTATACAATTGGTACAGGACAGATCCTGTTAAAACCAACTCCATGGCACAAATAATCTCATCTACGGATATCTCCATATAATGTGGTCAAAACAGGAAGAAAGCTCCCTGAAACCCAACAATGAACAATTTTGTAATCACATTGCTTAAATAAATGGAAAAAAAAAAAAAAAAGAAAGCTCTCTGAAGTGCTTGTACCAGGCTGAGCAAGTCCTTCTATACAAATGGACCTTCTGTTATCACTTTGGAATCTTATGGGAAGATTATTTACTTCTAATATATGGCTGACAAGACAAGCAAGGGCAAAGTTCCTTATTTTATAATTATGTTATTTTTTAAAATAAATCTTTACTTAAGCACCATGATTTATAGTTGGCTTTCTGTCATGAACAGAATACACCCTTTCACCAGTACAACATTCCCACCAGCAATGCACCCCCCCCCACCCCAACCCTGCCTGTATTCACAACAGGCATTCTACTTCTCTCATTCTTTAACATTGTAATGCTAGTTGTTAGTGTAGTTATTTCCCTAACAGCATTCACCTTTCTTTGTGGTGAGCTTCAACTTGTGAGTCACACCTTCCGACCTTGTAGCTCTTAGCGCAATTGTCTCTAGGTCTTATTACAATAATGTCTTTAATGTTTCTTAAATCCCAGAGGTGAGTGAGACTATTCTGTGTCTACCTCCCTCTGACTTATATATCACTCAACATAATAGATTCCATGTATATCAATGTATAGGAAAATTTCTTGAATTCATCTCTCCTAATGGCTGCATAATATTTCACTGTGTATATGTACCACAGTTTTGAGAGCCTGGTGATTGTAAATATCGCTGCAATGAATATTGATGTGAGAAAGGGATTTTTGAATTGTATTTTTGTGTTCTGGGGTATATCCCTAGGAGTGGAATAGCTGAATCATTTGGGAGCTCAATTTCCAGTTTTTTGAGGAATTTTTATATTATTTTCCATAAAGGCTGGATTAGATGGCATTCCCACAAGCAGTGCATATGAGTTTCTTTCTCTCCACATCTCCACAAGGACTGATTGTTCTTGTTCTTTGTGATGTGTGCCACTCTCTGGTGTGAGATGGTACCTCATTGTAGTTTTGATTTGCATCACCCTGATGATTAGTGATGTGGAGCATGTTTTCATGTGTCTTCTGGCCACTTGTATTTCTTCTTTATGGAAGTGTCTGCTCATTACTTCTCCCCATTTGTTGATGGGCTATATGTTTTATTAAGTTTTGTCAGTATCTTGTATATTTTTATATTAGCCCCTTGTCTGATGGGTATTGGGTGAATAGTTTCTCCCATTCTGTGGGTGTCTTTTGTATCTTAGGCACTATTTTCTTTGAGGTGCAGAAGCTTCTCAGCTTAATATTGTCCCATCTATTTATCTCTGCATTTACTTGTTTGGAGAGTGCTGTTTTATCCTTGAAGATGCCTTTAGTCTCAATGTCATATGTGTTTTACCTCTGAGTTCTATACCTTATGGTTTCATGTCTGATATCAAGATCTTTAATCCAATTGGATTGGATCTTTATGCATGGTCTTAGATGGAAATCTGTATTTGCTTTTTTGCAAGTGACTAACCACTTGAATTCATCACTTGCTGAAGAGGCTTTCCTTGCTCCATTTAGGATTTCTTGACCCTTTATTAAAAATTAAGTGATTGTCTGTCTGGGGAACATTCTGAGTACTCAAGTCTATTTCACTATCTGAGGATCTGTCTTTATTCCAATACCATGCTGTTTTGATAACTATTGCTTAGCAATACAATTTAAAATTGGGGAAAGTAAGGCCTCACATATTCCTTTTCCCAAGGATTGCTTTAGCTGTTCAAGGGTGTTTATTGTTCCAAATAAATTTCAGATGTATTTGATCCATTTCTTTGAAAAAAATTGTCATGGGTATCTTTAGAGGGATTGCATTAAATTTATACAATGCTTTGGAATATTGTCATTTTAATGATATCAATCCTGCCAATCCATGAGCATGGTATGTGTCTCCATTTCCTTGTATTCTCTTTTTTTCTTGAAGTAGACTTTTGTAGTTTTCTTTGTATAGGTCCTTCACCTGTTTAGTTAAGTTGTTACCAAGATATTTGAGTTTGTGGGCAACTAATGTAAATGTGATTTTTATTATTTTTTTTTAAGTTTTTATTGTGACTGAAGTTCATTACACAGAATTATTTATGGTACATAGTGACAATGAATGAAGGGCATTCCCACCACCAATGTTGTCCTCCCTCCACTCCTGTCCCTAGCTTTCTCCCATATCTCTCTCCTTTGCTATC
>PVKC010021255.1:0-18278 GCA_004027635.1 Crocidura indochinensis | reverse complement strand
TTGGGGGACCATATGGGAAACCGGGGGATCCAACCGCGGTCCGTCCTAGGCTAGTGCAGGCAAGGCAGGCACCTTACCTCCAGCGCCATAGCCTGGCCCCAGAACTGAGTTCTTAACCTGAGGCTACCTGATGTTGTTTCCAGGTAAATAGTGTCAGAAATGAGTCATTGTTAGGTGGTATAAAGTTATTGTTAGGTCTGTATAAAATACAGACCTTGGAGACTTCCATCAATGGGATTGGCTTGAGGAACGCATTTATGTCCAATACCTTGAAAATATGGTTGCAGGGAGCCGGGAGGTGGCGCAGGAGGTAAGGTGCCTGCTGCCTTGCCTGTGCTAGCCTAGGACGGACCACGGTTCGATCCCCCGGTTCCCATATGGTCCCCCGTGCCTGCCAGGAGCGACTTCTGAGCGCATAGCCAGGAGTAACCCCTGAGCGTCACTGGGTGTGGCCCAAAAACCAAACCCCCCCCAAAAAAAACAAACAAAAAAAAAGAAAATATGGTTGCAGACAATTCTTATTTTGTTTTTTTGTTTTTGTTTTTGGTTTTTTTTGGGGGGTCACACCCATTTGATGCTCAGGGGTTACTCCTGGCTAAATGCTCAGAAATTGCCCCCTGGCTTGGGGGGTACCATATGGGACACCTGGGGATCAAACCGCAATCCTTCCTTGGCTAGCACTTGCAAGGCAGTCATCTTACCTCTAGCACCACCTCGCTGGCCCCGACAATTCTTATTTTGTGCAGTATTTATAAGCTGGCTGAAGTCTTGGAGTAGAAAAGATGAAAGAAAAGTAGGGAAGTGGCAGAAAAGAAGCATCCTCTTCTCATTTTCCCAAGTATAAACTTTGCCTAGGACAAAAAGTGATTCCAATACAGGAAAGAACTCAGGCATTGTCCAATCAAATCATTTTGTCCCACCATAACTAATACCGGATTCTTTGACTTGACTTTTATTCTCTTTTCTAAGACTCAGACTTTTGAGTCTATAAAATATATCAGTTCATGAAGAAAAACCCTCATCCCTTGGATGGGGAATTTGGACTTGATTATTCTGATCCTGGTACAGAACAAAAAAAGGCCTATTCCCTTCAGAGATCTTACCTTTCCTAAGAATCCTGTACCACAAAATGAAGGACTACAAAATTAGTTGACCTTATTCAAACAAATTCTCAATTTACGGACAAGCAATTGAAATTTGGGGTTACATACTGAGCTAGATTTTAGACTCTTTTAATGACATTCAGAGACATTAGTTCTCCAACCAGTTGGCATTCAGGAAATGTTTATCAGTTCTGACAGTCACAAGTTTCACTCTGGCCAATTTTAGCTCCTATGACTGGAAGTGAGTTGGATGTTTGCAATTCTATAAAATACAGGATAGTTGTGAAATGAAGCCACAGAACTACAATAGTATGCTGGCTTAGCTCATAGGCAATTTAGGTCAAAATCTTCTTAACAAGGAAAGCTTCCCTGAAAGGACTGGTGATAAATTTTCAATAAATCTGCTGGGTAGTGAGAAATGAAAAAAGAACTTTTTAAATGATTTATGAACCTGAGTGAAATGATATTTTCATTGCTGTCAACTTTTCATAATTTTTCTCTTTTAAATCCTTTTTAGTATCTTTTCACAGAAACAGAAGAAAGGTCCCAGGTCCTGTGGGCTTGGTCGTTCCAATCTATTGGAATTTGTTTGTGTCTATACAAGTAGTTTTCCCTTGGGCATAGCCAGCAACTCCATTTATGTGTTTTCCTCTTGTGTTTAAATAGTGTTTAAATGTGTTTAAATAGAGGGAACTTTAACTAGAGTACATATTAAAAATCATTATGTCCTTCTTTAGAACTTTTAGAAAAATATTGACATATTTTTAACTAAGGGGGGGAAATAATCTTTAATTTTTTCATCTACTCACTCGCTCAGGCACATCTTCTATTAGCTTGCATTTGCATGTATCTATATCTCTGCCTCCAAAAGAACATGAATCAATAATATCAACTCTTTTTCATTTGTAATGAACATATATGTAATAATTGGGGGCATGTCTGTATGTACAATTGTTCCTGATATATATTGAGCACCCAATATTGTGTTACACCTATTTCTCAAAGTACTGTATGTGCTGCTGAAAAGCTAACCTGGATAAGCCACATGAAAGTCAAGTTCCCTGCCTGTTGTATTATTTCTCCAGCCTCTCTGACAGTCTTCTCAAAACTTCTTGAAGCAACTTTTGTAATACTCACACTAGAGAAGATATAACATTGCTCGGGGATGTTGAGTGACTTGACTTAGTTTCAGGGAAAGGTGTGGCCCTTTGAAAACAAACTGCCTCTCTGGTCTTTGTCACCTCTCATGTTTCTCCTTCCTTCTGATACCACATTCAGAAATAGTGACTTTCATAACTGTTTTAGAAAATGTCAAGTTCAACATAAATCTGAGATATTTATATTCAAACAGGCTAAATAAATGCCCAAAGAAAAGAAATATTCTCTTGAGTTGAATATTCTAGAATTAAAATGGAAAAAATGCATTTTCAATCCACCTCTGTATAAGCAAATTTAATAGAATTTGCTGATTGGGCTTGATAATTCTACTGAAGGTGGGTATGGTCACTTTAAAGAAACACATGACATGTTAGAATTTTCAGCTCTAATTTGGTTCTCAGAATGAAAATGCCATTGATAAATACTCACACATCTACATCTAAGGAGACATTTCTTTCAACTATTATTTGTTTGTTTGTTTTTAATTTTCTTTCCAAGGTCATCTTAAAACACACCTTAAAAATCACACATAACTCATTTTTATACTTTTCTTTTTTTAATATGCTACACTTTCTGTTTTTATTTTCTTTTGTGTTCACAAGAATATTTTCATTACTCTGGTTTCAGCCTCTCTCCCTTGAATTTTTCTTCTCCATGCTTCTTTATATATATATATATATATATATATATATATACATACATACATACATACATACATACATACATATATATATATTGCCTTCTTCTTGCTTTCCAAATGCCTCCTATTTTATTTTCCTTCTCCAAAATCGTAACCAGGAATAAATTGTGTTAGCACTATCTGTGATAACCTGCTTTATAGTGCCAATCCAAGATGAAAAGCTGATCCAGGGAGTCAAACACACTCACTGCCCATGTACTGATCACAAAAACCTTCAACTGCAGCTACAGCCTCTGGCCAGTTGAAAAAAAATTTTTGACTCTGATACATCATGGGTAAGTGTTATCTTTATAAGGTCTTTTTTCCTGAATTGAAAGTGAGCCATGAATATTACTAGAACTTTGAAGATGAGATGCCTGAAGCAAATTAATTGGAAAAAATCATGTGTAAACCCCACCTTTGGTAGTCACAGGCCCTCTTGTAAGTCTTGTAAAGGCTGAAGAGGGTTTTCATTGTGACACCCAGGCAATTAGAGTTTTTGTAGTTGAGGCTTCTATTCTCTGTCTAACTTCATCTTTTACTTGTTCTCTCTCTCCCATACACACATACACTCACACATGTGTACATGCATACTCTTCTTAGTGCTGCTGTGAGTCATTTTGTGAGTTTTACTAACACAAGCATGTCTCTTTCCTAAATATCAATAGGTTACATGACACTGGGCTTTAACTCCGCTTCCAGTTATCTTGGTATTTTCAGATATAGTTCATGGATGAAATGGTGTTAAGGAATGGACTTTTAGTGCCCATGGCTTATAAGCATAAAGATGCTATCTAAGAAAGGGAAAAGACTGAAACCCAACCACAATCATGTTTGTAACCAAGGTGTTTAAATAAAAAATATTATTAAAAAAAAAAGAAGAGGAACTGGGCTGGGGAGAATTAAGAATCAGGTTGGCATAACATAAAGGTCAAGTACCTTGGTCATTTTGGTGACATAAAAGTGAGGTAACTATGAAAGTCATAAGAAAAAGAAATGAATTTACTAAAAAGGTGCATTGGGAAGAGAATCGTAGATCATTGGTGGAGGGATTTTGATTCAAATGTGGGTCTAAAATTCAATATTGAAAACCCAAACTATCTTATAACCAGTAAATCATTGCTCATAAATAATACTTTCGAAATAAATTATATTTCTTTTAATATCTTTCTTCTTTCATCATTCCTATATAAGATAGCCATGAATTTTTCCATATTAATTTTCTTGTGGCCTGCCACTTCACCATAGAAATCTATTGTTTCCAGAAGCTATTTTTGTCCCACATATAGGATTTTCTAAATCCCAAAGTATCATCTGCAAGCAGGTAAGAACTTGACTTCTTCCTTTCCTATGTGGGTGTTTTGATATCTCTTTCTTGCCTAATTGCTCTGGCAAGTACTTCCAGTACTAAATTGAATAGAAATGGCAAGATGGGACAATACTTGTCTTGTAACATACCTTAGAGGAAAAACTTTTACTGAGTATAACTTTTACAGAGTATAACTTTTATACTGAGTATGTTTGTCATGGACTTTTGGTGAATGGCTTTGACTATATTGAGGAAAGTTCCTTCAATTTCTCTCTTACGAACAGTTTTTGTCATGAATGGTGTTGGACCTTGTCAAATGCTTTCTCTATATTTGTTGATATTATTATATGATTTTTATTTTTTTATTTTATTGGTATGATATATTATAATGATTGACTTTCATTCATAACATCATCCTTGAATTTTTGGAATGATCCTACTTGGCTATGCTACATAATTTTTTTGGGCTGTTGTATTCTACTTGCATATGTGCTACTCAGAAATAAAGACTGTTATTATTTATTTATTTATTTATTTATTGCTGATGATTCTGTCTGCTTTTGGTATCTGGGTGATATTAACTTTATGGAAACTATTTGAGAGTCTTTGTGTTTCTTTAATTTTCTGAAATAGCCTGCAAAGGATAGGCAATAGATCTTCTTTAAAGGTTTAAAAAATCCACTAGTGAATCAATCTGGGCCTTGACTTGGATATAATAGTATTATATTGAATAAAATGAGTCAGAGGGAGAGGGATAGACATATAATAATCTCACAAAAGATATTATGGTAAAAATCCAGTGACAATAGAGATGAGGGCCATGGTAGGAAGAAGCTTTCCCACAAATAGTGGAGCTGTACAGCGAGGGTAGAAAAGGGATCACTATGACAATGATAGTTGGAACTGATTACTCTGGACAATAACTGGATGTTGTACAGAGATAAAGTGATAGGTACTGTACCCCTTCATTAACAATAGTGAAAATCACAATGTCTAAAAGAAGAAAAAGGGAGAAAGAGAGAGGAGTATAATGACTGGCATGTCAAATCCCCTGGCATGTTGTTTAGTACTATGCATTTACTTTACACATTGGCATACTACATTAGTAACTTCTGAGAGTCATTATTCCCATTGGATTTTTATGTAAAGAACAGCTTGGAGTTGTCCCATTCTAGTAGTCTGATTATCGGGGAAAAATTAGTTGAAAAGTAGTTTAATTGAAAATTAAAAGGGGGAGGTGGAGTGATAGTACAGCAGTAGCGCAGTTGGCTTGTATGAGCTGACCCAGGATGGACCTGGATTTGGTCATCAGTATTCCATATGGTCCCCCAAGCCAGGAGCGATTTCTGTGCACATAGCCAGGAGTAACCCTTGACCTTCACTGACTATGATTCAAACAAAATTAAATAAAAATAAAAACTAAAAAGGGAAGGGAGGGTGAGAGGGAAATGGGAACATTTGTGACAGGAAATATTCATGGGATAGGGTGATGTACATTGTAAAACTAAAATTCAATCATGAACAATTCAGTAATCACAATATTTAAATAAAAGGAAAAAATGGATTTATCCTGACCTGTTATCAAACCAGAGGTTGATGCAGATAGAAACGATATAGTATTCCATTTGGTAGCATCAGAGTAATTAAAGAAAATTTCCTGTCTCATATGTGCTATTTGATATACTGGGTGGTCAATGTCTTTCTGGGGTGTCACTTTGAAGCTAGTCAATTACAACAAATGGGTTAGATTCTGATATTCAACAGTTACCTTTTGGTATATGTTTGTCATTTTTTATGTTATTTGTCTAATTTAATTATGGAAAATATTAATCTTGTGATATAAAAGTGTAGGCTATCACACATTCATGGGAGAGATTACTCTGAACAAATAATTTAATAAACCTTTGAAGTTCCTATTTTAAATAGATGCTATTGTCAGCATCATCACCATCTCTTATAACATACATTGTCAAATTTGGTCAGTTCAGGGATACTGAATTGGTCTTTCTACAATGTAGATATCCCTCTCTGCATCTTCCCCAATCTGATTTTTGATCATAGGCTTATTCTCAATGTATATCACATCCAGTTGATTCTCATTACACATCTCATCGTCAATGATCTGCCATAGATTTTAGTCTCTTTCTCCCAGGAGACCACCTATTAAAGCTAGCGATATTACAGGAATGTAATGTTTTGGATTTTGTTCATAAAGCCAAGTGAAATTCAAAGAAAGTAGTTAAGAAGGGGAAAAGGATAAGATTGATTTTCAAAATATCATGTAAAGGTAGAAAAAAGAGAGAAGGAAGAAGGAAGGGAAGAAAGATGGAGAAATAGACAAGAAATGGGGCAAATAAATATTAAGTTGTAAAAAGTCACACTTCCAGAACCTTTCAGGTATTATATTGACTTTGCTTATATCCAGTTGAAAAGCCCAGTAATCATCCTAAATATCTTCTACTCCATCTCCTCTTTCTCTTCTGACCTCTCATATCATTCAATTTTGGTGACTTTTCTTTTGCCTTTGTTGCATTTCACATAGTTAGGTCTTTATAAGATATCTCATCTCATCTTCATATCATCAATTTGACCCTTTTAATTATGTCCACTTAGGTTATGCTTGCTCTAGTCTTTCTAATTAAAGTCCATGAATTGGTGCATGTATGTCTGCACATATATTCATGCATGTGCATATGCATGTGCAGATTACTTTTTATAAAACAAAAATACTTAAATAATAGTTAATAGCAGATTAAAATATATTTCCATATAAATACAACAAATTTGCTTCTACATAGCCATTACAATAACAATGTAAAATACAGCTCATTTTTTAATACAAAATCTTTATTTAAGCACCATGATTACAAGCATGATTGTAGTTGAGTTTCAATCAGAAATATAACACCCCCCTTCACAAGTCCAACATTCCCACCACCACTGCCCCCCTCCTTCCCCACCTCTGCCTGTATTCGAGACAGGCATTCTACTTCTCTTACTCATTAACATGGTCATGGTAGTTGTTAGTGCAGTTATATCCCTAGCTGCGCTCACCAATCTTTGTGGTGAGCTTCACATTGTGAGCCGGTTATTAGGGCCCTCATCTCTATTGTCTCTGGGCTTTATTACAATCAAGACTTTAATTTTTCTTAACACCCATAGATGAGTGAGACTATTCTGTGTGCCTCTCCCTTCCTCTGACTGATTTCAATCAGCATAATAGATTCCATGTACATCCATGTATAGGAAAATTTCATGACTTCATCTCTCCTGATGACTGTATAATATTCCATCATGTGTCTGTACCACAGTTTCTTTAGCCATTCATCTGTTGTTTCCAGAATCTGGCTATTGTAAATAGCACTGCAATGAATATATGTGTGAGGAAGGAATTTTTGCATCGTATTTTTGTGCTTTTAGGGTATATGCCTAGGAGTGATATAGCTGGATCATATGGGAACTCAATTTCTAGCCTTTTGAATAATCTCCATATTTTTTTCTAGAAAATAATATGGACTAGATTGAATTTCCACCAGCAGTTAAAGAGAGTTCCTTTCTCTTCAGATCCCTGCCAGCACTGATTGTTCTTGTTCTTTGTGATGTGTGCCAGTCTCTGTGCATGAGATGGTACCTCATTGTTGTTTTGATTTGCATCTCTCTGATGACAATTGATGTGGAGCATTTTTTCACGTGTCTTTTGGTCATTTGTATTTCTTCTTTGAGGAAGTGTTTGTTCATTTCTTCTCCCCCATTTTTTGATGGGGTTAGGTGTTTTTTCTTGTTAAGTTCTGTCAGTACCTTGTATATTTTGGATATTAGTCCCTTATCTGATCGATATCGGGTAAATAGTTTCTTTTATTCTGTGGGTGGCTTTTGTATCCTAGGCACTATTTCCTTTGAGATACAGAAGCTTCTCATCTTAATATATTCCCATCTATCTCTGCTTCCACTTATTTGGAGATGCTGTTTCCTCCTTGAAGATACCTTTAGTCTTAATGTCAGGAGTGTTTTTATATATGTGTTCTTATATATAACTTAAAGTTTCAGGATTGATATAAAGGTCTTTAATCCATTTGGACTTGACCTTTGTGCATGGTGTTAGATGGAGGTCTGAGTTCACTTTTTTGCAAGTGACTGACCAGTTGTGCCAACACCACTTATTGAAGAGGCTTTTCTTACTTCATTTTGGATTTATTGCCCCTTTATTAAAAATTAATTGATTGTATGTCTCAGACACATTCTCTGAATACTCAGTCTATTCCATTGATCTGAGGACCTGTCTTTATTCCAATACTATGCTGTTTTATTTTATTTATTTATTTATTTATTTACTTTATTTTTGGGTTTTGTGCTACACCCTTGACACTCAGAGGTTACTTCCTGACTAGGTACTCAGAAATTGCTCCTTAGCTTGGGGGACCATACGGGATGCTGGGGTATCGAACCACAGTCCGTCCTTGGCTAGTGCAGTCCAGGCAGACACCTCACTGCTTGTGCCACTGCTCCAGTCCCACCAAGCTGTTTTAGTAAATATTGCTTTGTAATACAATTTAAAATTGGGAAGGTAATGCCTCCCATATTCCTTTACCAAGAATTGCTTTAGCTATTTTGGGTGTTTATTATTCCAAATGAATTTCAGGATCGTTTGATCCACTTATTTGAATATCATGGGATGTGCAGATTATTTGGCAGAGTTGGGAGTATACCTTCTGAAGAATGTTTTCCCAAAAGAAAAAATTTTAATTTGATATTAATTTTGAATTTAATTTTAAATTAACTAATTTTCAACTAATATTTTCCCCACTAATCAGACTACTAGAATGGGACAAATCTGAACTGTTCTTTACATAAAAATACAATGAAAACAATGACTCTTGGAAGTTAGTAACGTAGTATGCGAATGTGTAAAGTGAGTGCACATTACTAAGCAACATGGTTTCATAACACAAATCATAACAATGTAAATGTTTACCAACAAGGAATGCATTCATTAGTATGTACTTTTAATATAAAACAAAATGTGGACTTTAAAAATGTGCTACGGTAATCCTAGTAGCTAAAACTAGAAATCATTGCCCATTCCAAGTTTGGTGAGGCATTCCAAGTTTGTGGAGGAATTGAACTCTCATACATTGCTAGTGACAATGTAAATAATGCATTCATTATTTCCTTTTGGGAAGAGTTTCTTCCATGGACCTGGTGATTTTGGTGCTACTCTGTGTCCCAGTGGTACTTGATGCCACCAGGGATATCTCCAATGATGTTCTGGAAGGAAGAGAGCTAGATTCAGAATTATTGACAATGTCATGTGATTCCAGGTTAGAACTGGGGACTAGAACAAAGGATTTGTTCCACCCATTTTAGTGATTTTTCATGGTCATCGTTTATGATTTTTAATTATATATACTATGCATGACACTGTACTTGTCAAACACTTCAACAGATATAGTAGATCAGGAACTTAGGGACTAGCAGCTAAAATTTGAAAATTCATATCATGATTTGTATGTTTCTACTTAACAGTACTGTCTTTGATGTAAAGCTTGAATCCTGGCACCTTCACAAAGTAGTTCATAACATATGCAGAAAAATAAAAGCTGCTTGATATGGTGAAGGAAACTTGGACTAGAGTCAAGAATTTGGGTCAAATTCTATCTCTTCCCGTAATTAGTCAATGACCCAAATAAAAATGCTTAAGCTGTGAGGATTTCCATTTTCTTGTTATAAAAATATAGAGGGTGGAGGAAAATAGTCAAGTAGACCAGATGACCTCTTAAATCTCTTTAGTTTTATCACTGTAGAAAGGAGTATTGTGTTAGTAATTCAGAATATAAAAAAATTACAAGATTATGCACTGTGAAATAGAGTTGAGCATGCCTCATAATTCAATCATAGATATTATATAAGACTTTTGATCAAGGATTTTCTCTAGTATCAAAGAAGTCAAACTATCCTCCCTAGAAAAAGATTAGTCCCTTGCAAATGTATCCTTACTTACAGAATGGGTAAAGCATATCCTAATACATCCTTTAACCCCAGTTTCTAAGATTTGGATCTCATAATCACTTAGAAGACTTGTTAAAACCAAATTTGGGATTCATGAACTCAGTTTCTGATTACCCAGGCCTGGCCTGAGTTGGACCCAAGAATTTGCATTACTTGATTCCAGGATCAGGACACCTTAGACTTTGAGAATTTATCCTCAAGCATTACCTGATCAGAGGAGTGATCAGGATTGGCCCAAGATTGAAAAGACAAGAGCAAGTGTGATGATGAGACACACATGGAAGAAAGATAGACTATAAATCAAGAGGTAGTTTAAAGCCAGTTCAGAGAGAGAAACATGGATTTGGAAAAGTGAGATTACTTTTACATAATACCTCTTAAAGTATTTGCTCTTTGCATTATGATGGATGCTTTGAAAACAGGCATTCATTATAACTTTAAAAGTCAAATGACTGTATAAAATTTTTAATTTAAGAGCACAGATCCCAGGCACTTTAAAATTGGGTGTGCACACACGATTTTCCATCAGCAGCTGTTACAAGGATAATTAAGGATTAAAATCTTACTTAATCATTTTCAGTTCCGAATGCACTTTCCCTCTCTCCCACTTCCACCCCAGTCATTTGAAAGATGAAACTGAACTTCAAGCTCCAAGTCTTATCTTTAGAGAACAAACAGATTTGCTTCAATTTTGTAAACTCATTAAAGCAGTTTAAAAATATTTGACTTAATTCTTATATCCTAAATTAAATTTTCATATCAAATCGTTTTTAAAATCAGAGTTCTCAAGTACCTAAATGGCTAAGAAAATCCAATTCTGTGTCTAAAAACAATTCTGAGTAAATCATATTTTTTTCAAATTAAAATTCATTACTAATCGGCAGAAGTGGATACTAGGGGAATGTGAGGAGATTTTGTAGCAGGATCAAAACCGAATACTATAAGGGACTCTGTGGCTCATAAAATTCCATGATTTTGTTTTATAGAAGGGAGGTGAGGAATCTTGTACCGAAGGTCTCACAACCAGGCAGTACATTAACCCTGGTTGTCTCACTTAAAAACTTGAAGGGTTATAGTCAGGTCCTTTCTTCTTTTTGGTTTTGCCATAAAATGATGAAATTTTAAAAAGAAAAGGAGGACTGTGGAAGCACCAAAGTTGGCTTCTAGACAACTATGTCATTCTTCATTTACAGCAGAGCTAGTGACCAAACTCTTGGTACACATAGTCTAATTTACTGAGAAATATAAAACCTGGGTAGATTTCCTGAAGGGGAAGAGAAGAGGAAAAAAGTGCAAATATGAATCGTCCAACTGCACAATTTGGCCATGATTTTGTTTCTTTATTCTGTGAAATTCTGGGCTGTGATGTTAATGCCTGGAAGAGCCAGAGAGAGCTGAATGGATTTTCCTTTTTTTTTTTCTGGGAAGAATCCACCCTGCTTTGAAGAGAGAAATAATTCTAGTTAACTTTTTTATTCCAGAAATCCAGGTAAAAATATGGGTAGGACCTCAGCTGCCAGTAAGTTTTAACTTGCTTGCAGGCTGGCCTGGGCCAAGCTCTTGCTCTTCATGGCTGCCCAAAGGAGGCTGATGATTCTGGCAGGCTTGAGCCAGACCTTGCCAAACCAGAGGGAAGGGCTTCCCACTGCTTCTCTGGGGCAAGCTGGGCACCCGCCCACATTTCTCTCCTATTGATTCCAGCTGTGTGGTACTACGCTGGCCAAATCTGCATAACTAATGCTATCTGGAAGGAAAAGGGGCTTCCATAGAAGTGCCCCCTAAAGAGTACTCCTTTCTCTCCTCTCTGTCCCTTTGGCTACCATTACAGATATCTTGTTGATTTCCTCCACACATTTTCATTTTCACTAAAAATTTCTTCTTCTCTTTTCCACTCCATCCTCTTTTCATCTCTGTGAGCTCCCCTTTTCCACTTTCCCCTCTCTTTGCCTTTCTGGATCTCCATTTTTGATTCATCTCTCCTTTCTGTCTCTCGCCCGGCACCCTCAAGTCACCCCATGTCTTCTCTGCTTCCCATTCCTGGCTCATGTTATTGTTAGCATTACACCAGAGCTGAGCTACTGTCTTTGTTTCTTTTTCTTGCACAGCTGTGAGCAGAACTGAGCAAGACAGTACTTAATAACATGATCTTTTGTAACCAGAGAGAAAAAGTGTGCTTGTGTGTTTTTAACAGCTTTGTCCAGGTTTTCATTGTCCAATGTTCAAGAGCTGATCCTTAATTTGCTAAAATCATAGCCAAATAGTCAATTCTCTTAAAAAATACTCTTGATTTAAACCTTCTGAGATCTCTACTACTGGCACGGTTTTGAAAAATGATTGCTTGTCATCTCAAAATGTTAGTGTCAACAGAGAGTCTGCTCTGCATCAAAAGTTTATTTTCCACAGTGGCATTTGCAAGGTCACGTGGTGGCCATTGAATTTCCATGACTGACATTCCACAGGTCTGAGCTTTCATTCCTTTGGGAGAATTTCAAATACTTGCGGTTTTAACCAAATGAAAAAAAGTGACATAGTTAAGAAAGGAAATGCATATGCCATCGTCTCTAAAACTTATTGAGTGGTGTGCCTGGCAAAATCGGATGGGCAGCTCCTCGACCCTCCAAGTCTCGGATGCTGACAGATACCAAGACAATAAAAAGCTCCAGACGTCTGCTTTGTAAAATTTGTACAGTACTAAGTTCAAGAAGACTCCAACTTGCTATATTTGGGTATTATTTGGTCTTTTGGGTGCAAGTATCTGTTTTGGTCTTATCCACCAAAGAACTGAGAGATGGCACCTGATTGGGACTTAATGTTATGGAGGAGCCTGAACAGATGCCCATATCTCTCTTCCCAGGATCCTTGTTTTTGCTTGGTGCCTGAGATAAGATGTATGTTATTTCCTTCTAATATTTCCTAGTTAGATTATGGACAGTAGAATAGAGAGGAATCTGTTCTTGTAATAAATACTTTTTTATTCAAAACATCACGATTTACAATACTGTTAATGATAGACATTGTGAAAGTGGAGAGGGTTGGGGAAGGCTATGAGAAATGTAAGATCACTTCATCAGATTCAACAACTCCTTTAAGCTTTTTGAATTCCAGTGAAATTTGGCACCTTTCTATAACCTTCCAAATAACTGCCTGGAGAGCTCCCTACAGGAGTAGCCTGCTGAGGCCAAGAATGACTTTTTGTGCCCTGCGTTTTCTTCTCTGTGACTCTTACAAGTCCATTATCTCATTCCCTCTTAGCCTTTCTTTCTTCTGTTTGGGAACTAGTACATTTTTGAAGGAAGGCTGAGTCCTTAGTGAACCATGCTTCCATGTTACTCCTCTGTTGCGTTCATTCCATTCTAACAGAGACAGGTTACAAATAATACAACTATCAGTAAAATAGACAAGTTCAAATCCAAAAAGTAAACTCTATCACCTGTTCATAATTTAAATCAGAATCCTAACCAGTGTATCTCAAAAAGCTATCTTAACTATTTAGAGAAGAAAGCCAAATGGATTAGATAATAGATATAACATGAATTAGGATTTGGGACCATTTGCATTAGAAAGACCCTAAATGGAAAATCACCCAAATATCAAATGCTCACTCTCGGAGTTCCTCAAAGTCTAGGGGTTGTCAAACTCATGGATTGTATATATCCTTTAATGTGAATCAGTTTTGTAACTGTATTTAGCTCATTAGTCCTAATATGGAAAATGTATTTGTTTATATACAGAGAATGTCAGAAATTAAATGTTGTCAGTTCTTGCTATGTACAATTTCTTTCCTCACACTTTTCCCCTGTGTTCTGATGAAAATATGGTATGTGAACAAGGTGGGCACATGCATAGACTGGCTGTGATGATACATGTCCAAAAGAGGGAAGATGAATATTGAAATGACCAACGAACAGAAAATGGTCCTGTATAGTGATAAAATAACTAATTAAATTAACTGTTCTGTGAATGATAGAAGCAGAAATGTTTAGCTTTTATCATGAGTAAGAAGAGGTTTGTACCATTTTAATGCTCTCTCTTCCCCCCCTTTTTTAAATATAAGAGCAGATTGACTGTTGGCCAGAAGGAAAATGTCAATATTTGAGTCCAGTTTGATCTATTAACTAGAGAGCTAATAATTACAAAAGTTGGGGCCCGGGAGATAGCATGGAGGTAAGGCGTTTGCCCTTCATGCAAAAGGTCATCGGTTCGAATCCCGGTGCCCCATATGGTCCCCCATGCCTGCCAGGAGCAATTTCTGAGCATGGAGCCAGGAGTGACCCCTGAGCACTGCCGGGTGTGACCCAAAAACCAAAAAAAAAAAATTAAAAAAATTTAATAATTACAAAAGCATATACAAACTACTTAGTTGACAACTTTAAAAAATATCTCTCAGAATTCAGTTAATATGTTCTTATTACTGCAAAGCTCTTCACTGAACTTAAAATATTTGTAAATTGGTGACTTTCCCATTGTTTTTATTCCTTGCAATAAGTTCCTTAGGTTAATGTCCTTCTATAGGGGAATAACATTATGTAAGAACCAAGGGCTCACATCAAGGAGGTTTACATAATTGAAGTTGAAGTAAAATGCTTTGCTTAAAGATTTCAAAATTTCTGTGCATTTTTCATGTAGACTGCAACAACTGCTACATAATTGAACATAGAAAACTCCTCTTTGAGAAGTGTCTTTCAGGACTAGTATCTTCCGTAAACATTTTGGGAAACACTGATATAATAATAGTTATTATAACAGTAACTATCACAATAACCACAACTAATGAACATTTATAGTATCTACTATTATCAAGCACTATTATTAGTACATGGTATATATTAAAACCTATTTCATCCACAGTTTTATCCTATGATAGGGAAAGTACGATACATATAGCTTAAAATATTAATAAATTATTGAAAGTCACCAACTATTGTTATTTGAATAAGATCAATTGATTTTACTGCTAGCTCAATTAACATTTTTATTTGGTTGGATTTTGTCTTGAGGCCACACCTGGAAGCTCTCAGGGGTTGCACCTGGATCTGCACCCAGAAATTACACTTGGCTGGTTCAGGTGGGATGCTGTGGATTGAACTGAGGTCAGCCACATGCAAGAAAAACACCCCACCTATTGTGCTACTCTTTGTCACCCCTTGCTTCTTCCACTTTTTCCCCCTTGCTCCAATCATTCCTTTCGTGACAGGTGACAAATAACAATAGCCAAGAACCTGGGTATTTTTAAATATGAAGCTTGGTTGTCTTGGAGATGCCTGCATTTTATATACCACTCCTTTCTGCTATCTAAGGTAATTTAAAAGCTTATTCTGTGGAAAATAGTCCAGAGGACTGAAGTATATGCTTTATATGTGAGAGCACCAGTTTAATTCATAACACTGCATGGTCCCCCCTACTTTACCAGGAGTGACTATGACCCATTACCATTGAGCCAGAAGTAGGCCTCTAAGCACTGCCAGGTGTGATTCCAAAAACATAATAATTAATTATTTAAAGTAATATCAGGAGTCAGAAAAGAAGGAGTGTGATCAGTGTTATTAATTTTTTAAGATATTAAATTTTAGAGATCCTAAAATCATTCAAGGATAGACTGCAATATAGAGTTTGACATTTTGTTTTATCTGCTTTTAATGTAGTCAATGGGTAATGAACAAAGTATAAGTTTTGTCTTCTTCATTAGGCTTTTGGGCAGGGACTTCGTGCTTTGTGTGGAAGCATTATTATGTAATTGTTTTATGTGATAATGTATGATTAACATGTGCTTGGAGGCTAGGAAAACAATACTGATGACTTGGCCCTGTGATTCAGTTCTCACACTGCAGTGCTCTAGTCTGATTGTTCTTGGAATGGGGTATCTAAGTCATACCCATTGGTTCTTACCCTGTGACTTCAGAGATCAAATGTAGAACATCACTAATATCAGGTTTATGCTCTACTGTTTGGGCTATCTCTTGACTTTTCTCAAAGGATTGTAATGGCTTCATTTGAATGGCCAAATTAAAAGAATTCCTTTCTCCAAAGCTGTAATATTCGTTTTTGAATATTTGTGTCAAATGGCACTTTGCTATTTGTAGATAATTTTTCTAAGTTTGGAGCTTCATAATTTCTATTACAGTTCACTGAGTGAGATGTGATGTCTTTCCCTCTCCAAAAATGAGATTATTGTCAAACTCCTATATGACAGTTTGAAAGGGGCAGAGCTAGACTAAATGTGGAGTCTACAAATCCAGGCCTGGCGCTACTCAGCTGCCATCTTCTCAACATCACTGCCAATAAATGGATTGTCTTCCTTCAGAATGTTCCTTCTCTTTAATTACGCCTTTCTAACTAGTTGATGTGAAGTAGTTCCCATTAAGTTGCCTCTGAACTCCAAGCTTTTCTTATCAGAATAAGGATACCAATATCTTACCTTTGGATGGTCAGGCAGAGAAAGAAACAAAATTGAATGACTTAAGTTCTAGAATTTTATCTTCTTTTTTCTACTAAAGGATTGGGAAGGAACTCTATCATTGTGGAGCAATGCTTTTTTTAAGGTCAGGAGAATAGTAAAGACTCTTAGAATGAAATGTTTCCTCTATTGGTAACAGAAACAAAATGACCATGGAGGCTAGAGAAGGGGCAGCAGTTAGATATTTCTTGATTAAAATCAGTGCTATCTGCAAAAAAAATGAATGGAGGGAGCAATATGCCCTGTAGCTTCTCATACAAGTGGCACTAAAGGAATGAGCATTGCTAGCTGAGACCCACGTTTCCAAGTTAACTGCCTTATGTTTGGCCAGAAATAATTTAGAAGGATGTAAAAGGAAGAAACACAAAGAGAAGGAAAGGTGAAGAATAAAGATAAGAGTGATTCATAAATTGAAAGATGATATTTTGTCCTTCTATGGAATAATGCATTCAGTAAAGAAACAAGTACATCTTCAAGGGCATTGAAAAAGTGCTTCACTTTAGATATTGAAAATGGAATCACCAAGAAGGATGTGGCCCATGTACTTTGAAAGGAAGGTAATATTTTATTTCTTTAGTAATTGCCAAGCATTGAAGTTCAAGTTGACTCTGAAGATGCATTCTTGGAAATAAGAACAAAGGAACATAAAGAGAGATAATCTGGGAAAGTAGATGGCAGCATTTTTTCCCCTCACAGACAAAAGAAAAGGGCAGAGCATAGGCAAGGCTGAGAGTAAGGCATGCTATTTCTGAGTTGTCTGCTCAGATGCAGTGCTGACAGAATGACTCTAGTGGAGAAGGGTAGGCAAAAGAAATGTTAGGGAGTCCAAGATTTTTACAACAAACTCTGACAAGTTCAGGAGAGACCAGTTCTAGCACAAGAGAATTTTCTGTTTTCCAAATGTATTTAAACATACACAGCTAACATGTTTGTCTGAAGTAAGATTTTGAAGTACATGAACATATAAGGCTTTAGGGCCTTACAAAAAAATAAGCAGATAGTTATTGAGCATATCTTATACACAAAGCATCCTTCTGTGGAGGGCTGTAGTGACTGATACACAGATCACTGTCCTCAGATTCTCATCAGGAAGGGTAAGTTGCTATATTCAGAGAAGTCAAATAATGCTCTAAATAACCTTTTAGAAAAATTTTCTGAGGCCGGAGTCATGGCGCAAGGGGTAAGGCATCTGTCTGCCTTGCCTGCACTATCCTAGGATGGACCACAGTGCGATCCCCAGGCATCCCATGTGGCCCCCCAAGCCAGCAGCGATTTCTGAGCATAGAGCCAGGAGTAACCCCTGAGAGTCACCGGGTGTGGCCCAAAATCCAAAAAACATTTTTTTTCTTAGTATTTATTGAAAAACACATTACTGGGGCCGGGCGGTGGCGCTGGAGGTAAGGTGCCTGCGCTAACCTAGGACAGACCGCGGTTCGATCCCCCGGTTCCCCATATGGTCCCCCGTGCCTGCCAGGAGCAAAATCTGAGCGAATAGCCAGGAGTAACCCCTGAGCGTCAACGGGTGTGGCCCAAAAACCAAAAAAAAAAAAAAAAAGAAAAACACATTAC
>PVKC010021254.1:0-18237 GCA_004027635.1 Crocidura indochinensis | reverse complement strand
AGAGAGAGAGAGAAGGCTACCTAATAAAAAGTATTGGGAATTTCATAGTGTTTTTCCTCCTCATTCCAGGAAGTTCTGGGAAATACAGGGAATAGAGTAGGAAAGGAAGGTCCTTCATGCTAAGCTGAGAGAAAAGCAGAGCTTCTACCTGCCAGAGCTGGCCAAATGAGGCACAATGAGATGCCAGACCAGGGCAAGCCCCATGAAACAGTGGATAGCTGGTCAAAGATACAAGGATAGGGCAGAGTCATCCCCTCCATTGCATGTCCTCCCACCCCACCCCACCACCAGTTTCCTGGGGCAAGAGATTATTGTTAACTGAGAACTACATTAGAAGAGCTGAAGTTTGAAAATCAGGAGCAAAACTTTTAGGGAAATAAAAAGACCTTTCAAAGCAGCTATATACACAAGGGGAATTTGAAAAAGCATGCACATGGCTATGGGTGAGTTGGACGCACCCTGCCAATAAGTATGGGTCTTCTCTTACATGGGGAACCCAGGTGTGGACTTGATGGGGTGGCTGATGTATTCAAAGTCCACTTTCCAACTCTCACAACTTTCTACTGTTTGTGTAAGAACTACGCATATCCTTAATATCAAGCACATATCCAACACTTCAATCCTGTGCCTAGCCTCATCTTTTCTGGTCTCACATAACATCTTCCTTTGGAATGTTCACATATGTTATGGTATTTAATAGGAAGAGCCTCTACAGAGCTGTTAGGGGCTACCAGGACTCTAGCTGGGGCTTTTCAGGGGACCAGGTTCTTTAACACTTTGAGCTCTCTCCTAAGTTCCCCAAGATCCCTGCAGGGAGTGAAGGTAGAGTGATCAGGCAAAGAGCAAGACACACTCTAGGAAACTAAGTGACCTTGGGTATTATCCCCATTTTGTACATTTTGTTTCACAAATACAAAAATGGGAAACAAAGGGGTGGGCAACCAACAATAAAAAAAGGGGAAACAAATAGTCTTTCCTTCCTTTGATGGATTTTGACTAACTGTGAGTCATATCAGATCAGGTATGGTCAATAGGACACATGATGATGAACACTTTTATAATATAGAAGCACTTTTACCTCTGGAAATGAAACTCTCTGTGGTTTCCTTCACTGCTGAGGCAGGCCTAGAGATTGTGCTGCCACCTTTATGAATACTTGACTGTAAACTGGATGCTGGAATCTGAATGAATCTCATGTTCTCCTTGTCACTGAAAAATGACATAGGAATCATAAGCTCTTTGAGAGGGAGACTTCTTCATGTACCTATAACCTGTCCCTATGACTTTCCAGAGTAGCTGGCTGTGTTGGTAGTTTGAGAACATGGTTCTGCTAAGCTCAGGTTTTCAATGGTATTCTGTAGCAAGACTAGGTCACAAGTAACATATTAAGTAACTTAATGAATGTCCATTTCACCGAAGTTCAGAGCCAGGAATCATGAGGAATTCTGGAGTACAGAGTAAGATTAAAATGGATCTGAAGTCCTAGGATTTGACTTAGACTCTAGTCCAACTTAAGTAGGGCAATCACTGCTATTACAGGTAGAGGAAGCATGAAAGTACTTTTTGTAACCTGATCTGGAATCCAGAGGGGACATAATTAACGCTACTTTCATGGTGAGGATGTATAATTTTATTCCCCTATTTTGGAAAGGCTGAGGTGTGACTAGGATGCTCAAATTTGGGCCAATGCATTTCCTACCAGCAGGTGGTTCTTGAGTTGCCAACTCATAGGTAGGTATCCTTGAGCACTGGGAAGAGAGAAGTTTGTTTGCTGCAAGATGGGTCATTGTCCTTTTATTTGTTACTCAGATTTTCTCCCATCCTTTGTGAACTCTTTCCATTTTTTCATTTTATCTTTAAGGGGGGTTCTTAATTTTTAATACCAATTTGCGTGTATTCTTCATATGTTAATGCTCTTGATATATTTTATGTCACTTGCTATTTCCCTTTTAAATTTGTTTGTGACATAGAAAACTTAAGTGCCTCTATGATTAAAGTACATCAACCTTTCATTGGTGATATTTATAATTTCTCTCAAAACCATTTTATTAACATTTTAATAATCTATAATATACATGTATTTGAAATAATGTCATTTTACATGGAAGTAAATGTATGTGCTTATAAATTCTGATGGTCACCCTACTTTATCTTTACTTTATCTTCATCTTTTACTTTATCTTTAAAGGGCAAACCACTTTAAAGTCTGTTTGATCTTAGGCATTATGACAATATTATTTTAAAATAATATATGATCAACTTTTATTGATTTACTAGTTTTGTTTTGGTTTGGTGAGGGTGTTCTAGGACATATTCAGAAGTTCTCAGAATGGTGCTCAGGGAGCTGGGGGATCCAACTGTTTTTGATGTGTGTAACGCAAGCACCTTAACCCCATCCGTTTCTCTATTACATCTGTCTTGTTTTCTAAATCCTCAGAGTGTCCCTGCTTCAGTCCTGTTCAACCAGGGCTGGACTCTGAAAACCAACTGTTGTGAGAGGTACAATGGAAGCAGAAGCAAAATAGGATTCCTCAAATCTATGTTCTTAAAACCATGACTGCAGACACATGGGTTCTGAGAGCTATGGAGTCCTCAACTGACAAACATACAGTAGTTGAAGCAGTCTTCAACAACAATGCATTGGGACTCCAAAGAGACTTTATGCATGTGTAATATATATAATAAACATATATAACATATAAATACATATACTTACATGTATAAGTTATTTGGGAAATGTTTTGATATACAGTATTGAACTAATCAGAGCTGTTAGATTAGATTAGCAAATTAGATACCACCTCTGACTAATTTAATATTAAAAAATGAGTTGTTTAAGAGTTATTTGGAAGTTTGTAAATGAAAGGGAAAATTAAGTTAAAAGAAAACTAAATAAGTAGGCATAAAAACAGGGTGAGAATAGATCATGATCATTTGTACTCTACAAAGGAGACTTGATTCTTCCAGCATAGGTCACCTGAATGATATCCAACTCTCCCTATGTGCTAGTCCCTCAAGGTTCAAAATCTCAAAGACATGCTTCCACTTATTAGAAGCTCCCCAAGTTAGAAGCTAAGAAGCTTAAACTAAAGTCCATGTGAACTTTAGGTAATTTGTTCATGGTCTGCCTTCAAATTCCATGGTGAGAAGTGGTTGGTTTCCCTAGTTTAAAATTTCTCTAGAGCCTAAGATTACTATGATCTTAACAATCAGCAAATAAATCATTCTATCTCACAACATTCAACTCACATCTTTTCATCCTTAAAGAAATTTTCAAAAGAGCCTTCAGAACTGTCGTAACTTTTTTTGGATTGTAAACGTGTCAGATAACGTAGATCATTGATGACAGGTATTCGTATGGAACCCCTAAAGTTAAAAATACAAAAAAAGGTTAAAGACTCTTTCAAGATACTAAACATACAAATATGTAATACGCAGCTACTAACCCTTTCATTCCACATGTGTGCAAATGCTAATAAAAGCTATTTCAAACAGTATAATGTATCCTTTTTCTCAACATTCACATCAGAGATTTAGACAAAGGCATTATTACATTCTAATTTGCAAATTAAGCAAATGTGTGATGTTTTAAATATGCTATATCCATTAAAACATTAACATAGTCAAATTACCTTCCTCCTGATTAGTAATACTCTGTTTTAAAACTTAGCTCATTTATTATGTGAAGTTAGAAATATGTAGGCTGCTCTAAGAACAGGATTGGATATTTAACCAAATTTGTTTGTAATCTAGTGCTTTGCTATGATAACAAAATAAAACCTTATTTAGAGGAGAGCATGTCTGGCAGTAGACAGGGGCTATTTTTGTCTTTGTGGCCAGCACTGACCTCTGGCTATTCTTGGGGCATCTTTTGTCATGCCAGGGATCGATATGGAGCTAATGGAATGCAAGACAAGTAGTTTGTTCCTGTATTTTCTCTCCATCCACAGAACAAAAAATTTTACAGAATTCTACCTGAACTTCAGTATAAAATACTGCATTCTCCATCTAAACGTGACTCCTCTCCAAAGCAACATGAAAGAATCAGTATTCAATTTTGGTGAAACTATTCACTAAAATTGTATTATAAAATATAGTTATTTACCTTTTTACTTTTTTTTTTTTTTGCTTTTTGGACCACACCTAGTGATGCTCAGGGGTTACTCATGGCTATGCACTCAGAAATCACTCCTGACTTGGGAGACCATATGCGACACCAGGAGATGGTCTGTCCTAGGATAGCGTGTGCAAGGCAAAAGCCCAACTGCTTTCGACACTGTTCTGCCCTCGATATTCACCATTTTTAGTGGATATATGCACAGCTGCTAGTCATCTCAGACTAGCTAAATAGAGTTCTTATGAGCAAATCAGCTCAATTGCATCAAAATGAATGCAAATTAAAAGCCTAGTAATTGCCCATGCTGAGCTCATACTTAGAAATGTTTATTTTAGATGTGGCCACTTTTGAGATCAGAGAAAATACAGGTCCCAACTTCAGAAACTTAAGAGGACTCCTGCCTGCCTCCAAACTATAATACTTCCAAATCTCCCACCTCTCCACCACCCCTACAGGAGAATTCTGGATACACCCCAAGTCTGTCCTTTTGAAATAGATTATCTAAAGACAGCTAACCAATATGGATACTTTTTTGGGGGGGTCACATCTGGCAGTGCTCTGGATTTACTCCTGACTCTGTGCTCAAAGATCACTTCTAGAGGTATTTGGGGAACCATGTGGAATGCCAGAGATAGAACTCAGGTCAGCTGCTGCAAATCTAGAGCCGTATCTATACAGAGAAAATCATAATTTTTATAAGGTGGCAGCATACAGATAAAGATATTTAAAGATAAAATTAATTTTACTTAAATTGCTTAAAGCTTTCCAATAGCTTAAATTTAAACAATAAAGATAACTGAAATTAAGAAAATTATAGAAGCTTTTTGAATTTTGCTTCCTTGAATCATCATATTCTGAAGAACTTTTAAAAATATTAATAGTAAAGTCTTGTCAGTATTCCTATTAATTTTCTAAAACAGGGACTTTGCTTTCTTTGTTAGATTTTCTAAAAGGTCACACAGATAAGAGAATCCAGAAAGCTTAAGATTGTAGTACTAATGAGAAAACAGAATGAAAACATTTTATTGCCATTTTATAACATTTTATCACCTGATTATTCACTTTGAATGGATCTTGGAGCCTAAATTTCTTTCGCCTTCAGTAAAAATTCTGTAATATTATTATAGCTACTGATATCTATGAAGTCTTTACTTGTGGCAAAGATGTCATGAAACAGTTAATCCTAAGGACTAATAATTCATAGGTTTATAAAAATATAATAGTCCCCACTCACATGGAATTTATAATTTATATAGAAAGAGGCAGAGAGATAATATGGCTTTCCTGGTATTCATCTAACTGGTTCAATCCCAGTATAACATATGGTCCCCTGAGCAATAGCAGGAGAGATCCCTGAGTCAGCTATAATTCCTGAACACCATTGGGTGTGGCCATTCCCTCCCCTCTAATAATAATATGGAAAGGGGACAAAAGTGATTCTGCATATAATTACTATTGTTTTGAGAGCCATGATAAATAAGGATAGGACATGCAACAGACTATAACTGTCAATCACAAATGACCTTTAAATGGCATCAGAAATATCATTATTTGTAGACTTCAGAAATGGCAAAAAAATGACCAGTTTCTATTAGCAAGAAATAGATTGTGCTTTTTGCATGTGAATAAAATGAAAATACAACATCTAAAACTAGGGATTATTAAGAATCATTGGGCCATTTTAGTATGGAGATGTCTGTTAATACTGACAACTGTAGACTCACTGAGTACTTGTGAACATATTAAACTCATTTAAGGATGTAAATAGTGTAAATAATTATGATGAACTGCTACCTTTGAAATAGCTTGATGCGATTTAGAGGTATCCTTCCCATTAAGGCTGTCCTGACTGTTAGATATTGTCTTGCCAAAGACTCCTTTTCCTAGTAACAAAATATAATTAGAAAATTAATTCTAAAAGCATCTGATGCCTACCATAGTTATAATCATCCTCTTCTATGAGAAATTGCCATTGAAAAGAAAAAATGATAAATATATGACATAAAAATTTGACATTTGTTCAACGAAACAAAAAAATATAAAGTCCTTTAATAATTTACAGTTCAGCTTGGCTACAAAGAAAAAAGAACTTGATAGCAGAAATCAAATTTATTCTCCTAGAAGTAGCATGACAAATCACAGAAAAATGCTGTCCAAGGGAGAAGAAAACACTTTTCTGTTGAAGTCAAAGAGAAACTTTTAACTTCTATAACTGGGAGCAAGCAATTTGAATGGACCCTGCCACAGAGCATCTTAAGGACATAGAAACTGGTATCGGGATCTGAACCTAGTATTTTGTCTGCAAAGATCTGAGTTTCTCACTGGTCTTCATCTATTAAGCATGTCAGAGTCCTATTTTGAAACAGTACATTTTCTAAATTGTGCCAAATTGATTATTCAGCGTTATCCACACCCCCCCCCCGAGAATTTGTCTTTCAGTGATTTGGCCTGATGCAGAATATCGTTGTTCCTTAAGAGGGAGGTCAGGAAACTGTAAATGAAGTTCAGAAAATCAGGCTGAGGGCTGGAGAGATTGTCCAGTCATGTGTACTGCTCACAGCCTATTCGGGTTCAATTCCAGGCACACCATATAGTCCCCCTAGCCCTACCAGGAACAATTCTCTAAGCATATTTGCTCAATTGACTTGGTGAAAGCCCTGAGCACCTTCGGGTGTGATCACCCACCCTCAAACACAACAAAATAAAACCTGAGTCATTTGGACAATCAAGCTGCACTTTTTCAAGGGCAGGTCATAAATCCATAATGAAAAAAATCTTTACTAAGTCAGGACAACATTCTTGGGTATCTTAAAGGGAGCCAATCATGCAAAAAAAAAAAAAAAGGCTGAGTTGCTATTAATGAGGGACTCAAAAGTATAGAGATAAAATATAGAAAACTTCAGCTGCCTATAACCAATGGAATATGTACAATATACTTTTATTTCACAGCACTAAATATAATAGCTGCATTTCTAGCCCTCCCCCAAACCTAGAAAGAAAACCTGTAAGTGTCTAGAGTAAGGAAGACTGATTAAAATGATATTTATGTTCACCAAGAATCTTTCAGGGACATTCAGATTAGTGAGCTTTGGGAGTCATTAAAAAAGGTAAATACCATTCAAGTTATATAGAGAGAAAAATAAATGCAACGAATTAACTATAAGCGAGGAATAAGAAAGCTGACTAGTTTGTTAAAATATTTATATTCCTATTAAATTTCAGCCAGATTCACAGAACATTTTATATGATAAAATATTGGCATGACAGGCAAGAAAGGTGAGGTGAGAAAATTTTGTTTTCAGACTTCAGCAAGGAATAATGCTCCTAGCTAACACTTTCCAACAAGGACAAGTTTTGTGAATCCCTTGGGGAAGGGGCATCAAATCCATCTACTAGATGTTCTATAGAGTTGGGAGTGGGGCCACCTTGTTCTAGTGTCTACATTCAAAACTAGCCCAGCTTTTCCTCCCTGCCAGGAATTCAATACACAAAGGGTGAATAGATGTGAAAGGAGAGGACAGGGAAGAGAGAGGGGACATGGTAGAGAAGGGATGAGGAAATCTTGTATGGGGGACCTGGAGCCAGGGGCCCTCTAGAGCCAAGGTCCTCTGGAAGCTGGCTAAGCAAACCCTTCCACATGGGGCCTTGACATCCTGTCAGCCAAATTCTACACTGCTGTTCCTGGTACAGTGGCCATGCCTGCTTGGGCTCCCTGCTTCACTTTTCTCACAGCCAGGGCTTGAAGAGTTAAGCGGGTTTTAGCCTGCAACAGCTCCTGTCCCTCTCTGCTCTAGTGCTGACTTTTGTGGTCCTCACACTTTTGTACCCTCACCTAATCCTTCAGACTCACCCACTAATGGGAACTTTGTTTTTGTTTCAACATAACTCTTGGACCCCTTGCTCACATACAGATAATCCTTGATTTTTCCCAAGCTTCATGGAGTCCTCCCCAATTCATGAGTCGTTAACTGAGGTTTGTGCGACTGATAAGTGACAAATAACAGTTCACAAAAACATGTACCCTTCTACACATCACAGTGGCAGCATCTCCCAGTGGGTAGGGTGCTTCCATTGCACAGCCAAATTAGGTTCATTGAATCTAATTGAACCTTTGAACCTTGTTAGGAGTGATCTCTGAGCAGAGGAGTCAGAAATAAGTCCTGAGCACCACTCAGTGTTGCCCAAAACTGAAAAAACATTATGAAAAGAAAAAAAAGTCTTATTCCACATCAAAGCCATAAAATATTATTTTATATTTTCTATAAATATCATTTTCCTTGCACATTCATCTAGACAGTGCACCATAAACTAATTTTAGTATATGGTTACAATCAGAGTTAAATTTAATGTTTCATATTTATACCACGTTGATGCTACATAAGCTACTGTTTTCATAATGCTTGGCAGTGGCACTCTTTTCATAGATCAACTTTTCATAGGACAAGTTGACATTTGTACAATATTGAATCCTGAAATCTATGAATACATTAATTCCTTAGAAAGTCTTCAGCTTTCTAAATAATGTTACATATTTTTTCTGTGCAGAGATACTATACATATTTCATTACATTTGTTCTTAAATATTTTATTATTGGAATACAACTCAAATATTTTGTATGATTAATACAAAAGTTAAATTTTAACTTATTGACTTTATATCTAATAAGTTCAACAAATACAATGACTGACTTTTCCAAAATTCATATCAATTAATTCTTGTTAATGCTTTATTGCTTTATTTATTAAGTCGTAATGCGAGTAATACTGTGATCTAACCTTTTCTTTCCCAATTAAAGAAATATATATATATATATATATATATATATTTGTTTATTTGTTTTGGGGGTTTTGGGCCACACCTGATGATGCTCAGGGGTTACTCCTGGTTATGCGCTCACAAAGAGCTCCTGGCTTGGGGACCAGATGGAATGCTGGGGATTGAACACAGGTCTGTCCTGGGTCAGCCGCACATGCAAGGCAAGCGCCCTACCACTATGCTATCACTCCAACCCCAAGAAATGTATATATTTTTAATATAAAATTTTGGGAATAATACTCAGGGTTATGGCCTTGGGTTTAACAATCAAGTCTTTAAACTGGGTTAACATTTTTGTTTGTTTGGGGTCACACCTCACAGTTCTGGGTCTCACTACAGGCTCGCTATTTAGGAATAACTTTTGATGGGCTTAAAGGGCCATATGGAGTGCCAGGGAGGAACTAGGTTAAGCCTAGTTTCTTCCAGTCCCCAATTTTCTAAACTTTTGTTGAAGAACTTTTCATCTATTTTCATCAGGGATATTCAAGTTGATAATAGTCTGCTGAGTCTTAGCATTAAGTGACTGCATGTTTGCCTTTAAAGAAGTGGTTCTTCTTTCTCCAATGCCTATTGATGGCAAGCCACATTGGTTTTCAAGACTCAGATATTGAGAGTGGAAAGACTATATCTCTCATACTGGTCTCACTAGTGGGGGTGACTAATAAATATAGGGCATAAGCTATGCATGACTTAGAAAGAACATTTGTGAACATATCACTAAAGCACCTTTGGAGACTATATTAAAAAATTACCTGCAAAATAAGTCAGAGGGAAAAAGATAGACATAGAATAGTCTCATTCATCTAAGGGTTTAAAGAAAAACAAAAAACATTATTTTAATAATCCCCAGAGACCATAGAGATGAGGGCTGGAAGGACTGGTTCACGATATGGAGCTTACCACAAAGAGCTTGACAATGTTAATAAGTGAGAGAAGTAGAATGCCTGTCTCAAATACAGGCAGGGGGTGGGGGAGGAGAGAAATGGGGACATTGGTGGGGGTAATGTTACACTGGTAAAGGGTGGGTATTCTTTTTATGACTGAAACAAAACTACAAACATGTTTGTAATCATGGTGCTTAAATAAAGATATTATAAAAATAAATTACCTGCAAATTATGCACCAATATTACAACTATGCCAGAATTTAGTAACCTATGAAATATGTTAAATTGGGATATTTAGGATTTCAGAATTCATCATCTTTTAAAGAGTGTGAGAGAATGAAAATAATCTGGCAAGTCACCGATTTTACTGAACAATAATTTAGAATTGCATTTATAGTTATTTCTGCAGAGGGGACCTTTTGTTTATGCCAGAGTTCTTCAACATTTTTGTTCTGAAAACCAAAATTTGGGTTCATGGATTAGTAGTTATAACTAAGATCAATGGTTTTCAATATTTTTAAACTTTCAAAGTGGCACTGGCTCATGCATTGGAACCTGAAGACGACCAATTTACAAGCTGAGATTTTTCTGCTTGAATCACTCTACTTTTTATTATTTTAATTGAATCACCATGAGAGACACAGTTACAAAGGTGTTCACAATGAGCTTCAATCATACAGTGTGCAGCACCCTTTACCAGTGCACATTTCCCACCACCAATGTTCTCAGTTTTCCTCCCTCTCCCCACCCTCACCTGCCTCTGGAACAGATTTTTCTTCTTTATCTTCCTTTTTTTCTTTTATACACTATAGTATGCAATAATATTACTGAAGGCTATCACTTTATCTCCTTTCAGCACCTAGGTTTTGTCCAGCATGCTCATTTCCAACTATCATTGTCATGGTGGTTCCTTACCTGCCTTCACTTGACCACTCCCCTGTTATTTGTGCAGTCTTCCTAACCTGGACTGGTCATCCTGGCCCTCATCTCAAATGATTCTGAATATTATCACCATACTCTTTTTAAAAATGGTCTCTTGGGGCCCGGGAGATAGAATGGAGGTAAGGCGTTTGCCTTTCATGCAAAAGGTCATCGGTTCGAATCCCGGTGCCCCATATGGTCCCCCGTGCCTGCCAGGAGCAATTTCTGAGCATGGAGCCAGGAGTAACCCCTGAGCACTGCCGGGTGTGACCCAAAAGCCAAAAAAAAAAAAATGGTCTCACTCATCTATGGGTTTTAAGAAAAATGAAAGACATTCTTGCAATAATAACTTTCAGACACAAAAGAGAGAAGGGCTGGAAGTTACAGCTCACCTCACGAAGTTCACCACAAACAGGGATGAGTTTAGTTAGAGAAATAAGTACATTTTGAACTATCCTAATAATGAGAATGTATGAGGGAAATAGAAAGCCTGTCTAGAGTACAGGCGGTGGTTGGGTGGGGAGGAGGGAGATTTGGGACATTGGTGATGGGAACGTTGCACTGTTGATGGGTGGTGTTCTTTACATGACTGAATCCCAAACACATTCATGTATGTAATCAAGGTGTCTAAATAAAAAAAATATATATCCCACAAATGAGTGAGATTATTCTATGTCTATATATCTCCCTATGACTCATTAACTCAGTATAATAATTTCCTTGTTCATCCATGTATAGGCAAATTTCATGACTTCATATTTCCTAACAGCTCTATAGTATTCCACTGGTACATGGATGTACCACAGTTTTGTTTTTTTTTAAATCCACTCATCTGTTCTTGGGCACTTGGGCTGTTAATAGATTGTGGCTATTGTGCTGCAATGACAGAGGAGTGCAGATGTCTTGCCTTTTCTGCATTTTTTTGGGGGTCTCTTAGGGTATATTGTTAGGAGTGGCATTGCTGGGTCACATGGGAACTCAATTTTTAGTTTTTTGAAAAAAGTTCAGATTGTTTTCCAAAAAGACTTGTCCAGTTCGCATCCCCACCAGTTGTGAATGAGCCTCTTTCTCTCTGCATATGCACCAGCACTGGTTGTTCTTTTATTTCTTTTTGATGTGTGACAGTCTTTGTGGTATGAGATGCAATCTTGTTTTGATTTGCATTTCCTTGATGATAAAAGATGTGAGGCGTTTTTAATTTTTTTTTGTTTTGTTTTGTTTTGGGCTACACCTGGTGACGCTCAGGGGTTACTCCTGGCTATGCACTCAGAAATCGCTCCTGGCTTGGGGAATCATATGGAATGCCTGGGGATCCAACCATGTTTCATCCTAGGCTAGTGCTTGCAAGGCAGGCGCCTTACCTCTAGTGCCACTGCTCCTGCCCCACGTTTTTAAATTTTTTATGGCTTTTGGGGCCACACCTGGCAGTGCTCGGGGTCATTCCTGAGTCCTACCCACTGTGCTATCACTCTGGGCCCCAAATGAGGAGCATTTTTTATGTGCCCTTTGGACATCTGTGTTTCTTTTTGGGGAGGTTTCTGTTCATCTTTTTCCAATTTTTGAATGGGGTTAGAATGGGGTTCTCTTTTCTTCCACTTGCTTGGTCATTGGTATTTCATTCTTGATGATGTCTTTAGCACCAACATAGGCAGAATGTTTTTCTCTGTATACCTTATGTTTTCAGGTCTGATATCCAGATCTTTAATCCATTTTGATTTGACTTTTGGAAGCACTCTGATTCTTTTGATGACTGCCTACTGTTCTGACTTTGCAGGATGTAATGATTTGCTCAGAATAAATCTGTGTAGCTTTAAAGAAGCATACCCAAGGACTTACAATCAAATAAAAATACTGTCATTTCTGTGGCAGCAGCAACTATTAAGCTCTCCATATTCCCAGATAACTTCCTAAACATTATAACAAATAGAAAACATGAAAAACCCATTTTGCTTGCTGTGTGTCACTTCTGCATTCCTGCACGAATTTATCTGAATTGTGAGGGTTGAGCTGTATGACTGGTTTAAGGATTGTACAGTATAGCAAATGAGCTCTTTGAATGGACTCACTTTGATGCCTTAGCACAAGAAAGCTCATTCTTAAGTCCCAACAACAAAGCTTCTTTGCCCTAGAAATATAAATTTCACACTAGTAATTCTATTGTAGTGCCTTCTGTTATTGCTAAACAGAATAGTGTCAGGGGTTTTGCCTAAGAGACTAAGGGAAGAAAGTTAATCACAAACTCTACACTAAATAGTTTCTTTTTGGAATGTCTAATGTTAAATATTTTGGAAGATGCTAAGGAAAATTTATCTTAGCCAACATCACTGAGAGGACTGTTTAGGTAAACTTATTCTCAAAATAGTAGATGCCCCTTTATGTGAAATAAAATAACAGTTCATGGTAATTTCACCTCTACTTTTCCTCCTTACCACTGGAGACTTAATGTCTGAAAATCTGGCCCATAATTTCACATAGTAGTTTCTGTCTGTGGAATCCAGGAATTCAAAGGATTTCTGAGAAAATGCATTTGTTTCCAGGAAAGTTGTATCTATATCTGGTAGAGAAAAAGAAAACAAAAATAACAAAATTTAAATCAAATGGGATAACATAGGACAAGGGATGTTTCTGAAAAAAGAAAAAATTTTATTCATTGATTTACCCAACATAACAGTCTTTTTACAGTCTGTGCATATCAATTTGAAGGCAAGATGATGGAAAATGTAATTTAGAAATAGATAAAAAATATAACAAATAATAAAATTAGCCTACAGCACCAAGTAGGCATATCCTAGTAGTAGTTTTCAATACATTTGAGCTTATGAATGGAAATAAAGTTGGTAAAACTGAAGTGTGTGGGGAGAGGGCAGAGGAAGGATGGCTTCCAGATAGTTAAATAAAAAGTCATCTTGAAATTATTTTCCACTTGAAATTTTTTTCCTAGAGGCTAAAGGAAAAATAAAATCTATAGTGCCAAAGAGAAACTTAAAACTGGGAATATTACTGTTTAACCAAATTTATTCATAAATGTTTACTATTTCCTTTAAAACATTAAATTATCCATAGACTCAGAAAGAGTCCAAATATATATTGCTATTCATCTATGGAGGGTCCAAGTATAAGTGTCTCTGGTTCTACAGGAGATCAATATTTTCAGTAGCATTGCTTTAAAATTATAAAAGGAATAGTTTCCCTATGTCCCTCTAGTCAAAATGACTGACTGGGCAGATGAAGAAGTTATCCTGATCCAAATACCAACAAACATAGGATAATATGTCACATAAATTTGGTCATTGTGTAGATAGCAAAGCTGAAGCCAAGAAAAAAATTTCAATTCCTAAATATGGGAAAACTAAGACAAAAGAGCTTATTGACTACTATTATTTATTAATTAATGTTCATTAATTAATGCTAAAATATAAGAATATATTAGGGATTGAGGTATCTGGTATGAAAGGTAAAGTCTTGTGTGCTTGATAAAAAGATATGAGTTTTTTGTTAAGGAGACAAGTTGAAAAGGGTGTTCTTGGAAATTCTAGCCCACAAACTAAGAACTGTGCTTGAGATCGGAGTCTCATATGAAGTGAGTAAAGGTGGAAGCACTGTGGGATATCAGCACTCCTATCCCATGTTTCGTTCTAGCCTGGAATATCAACTTGAACTCCCACCAGATTAGGTGGCAATACCAAGCCAAGAAAACCAAACTAAAGCTGTTGTGACTGAGTAAAAGCCACATGATAAGGAATCATGGTAGGGAAATCTAAAGTTCCATAGGCCAGCATCTTGTGTAGAGAGGAAGCATCAGTAGGTGGAACACGGGCAAAATCCATTCCCGAGGGAAACCAGGTCAGTTTTGAAGAGGAACATTCAAGTAGTAACAAGAGAATAGGCATGTAGAAATGTTCTTTGTCAAATCTTCTTAATGAGAAAGTCAACCAAAGTAGTATGCACATACTATTCTCCACAGAGTACTCTGGAGGGTGGGGATACAGCTGTAAATGAAAATGTCTTATCCTGTAGAAATGTCATCTAATAGGACTAGAGCCATAGCACAGCGATAGGGCGTTTGCCTTGCAAGCAGCCAACCCAGGACAGACAGATGGTGGTTCGTATCCTGGCACCATATCGTCCTCTGAACCAGCCAGGAATGATTTCTGAGTACAAAGCCAAGAGTAACTTTTGAGCGCCGCCGCCAGGTGTGACCCAAAATAAACCAAAACAAAACACAAAAAAGAAATGTCATCTAATATTAGAGAAAGAAAACGTGCAACACATCAGATGGCAGGTAGTGGTAGATGCCACGAAGGAATAGAAAGCCAGACATGGGAACAGAGTGAAAGTTGGCAGGTTCAAATAAATCTTCCCCAAGACTGCTGGACCATGCTGGTGATTGTTGGTTCATGATCTGAAGTCATTAAGAGGAAAAGTTTGTGACTATCTGAGATGAAAGCTTTTGACAAGGTCAAATGTCTTTGTATAAGGAACCAGGAACATGCCTGTGACTTACAGGAAAGAATTTCAGGTGATTAAAGCATCAGGAGTAAAATGAGATGGGGAGGGGCTAGGTCATGTGTCACTTAGAACAACAAAACTTTTCTTTTTTGGGACTCCAAGAAGAGAGCATTGAACAAAGATCAGAGGAACTAGAGATAGAGTGGAAATGTAGGAAAATAAGAAAGAATATAAGTTATATTCTTTTTTATTTTATTTTATCATTTATTTATTTATTTATTTTTGGTTTTTGGGTCACACCTGGTGGCACTCAGGGGTTACTCCTGGCTCTTCGCTCAGAAATCGTTCCTGGCAGGCACGGGGGACCTTATGGGATGCCGGGATTCAAACCACCATTTGTCTTGAATCAGCTGCATGCAAGGCAAATGCCCTACCACTGTGCTATCTTTCCAGCCCCACAGAAGCTATATTCTTTAAAATCATGACCACTGAAGTGCTTTTGAGAATGTAAAAGTATATTTAGAATATAAAAAATATGTGTTAGAAGAAAAAAAGAGAAGACATCTGGATGATTTGGTAGTTTTGCCAAAAACTAGTAATAAAATTGAAGTTGGGGAGGTCAGACTAGGAAAATAAAAATAAAAACAAAAATTCATGTTTTAATAAAAGTTTACTGACACTAGCAATATTTCTATAAACAATGCAAAACCAATTTCAAAAACAGGAGACAAAGAACACTTTGAATGGAAAGTATTTTTCTCTCTAAAAATGCTTTGGCTATATTTTGACACAAAAGTCCTCAGTCAATCTGAAACAATATAAATGTTCTTTATTCTTAACAACTATAATACTGTAAATATAATGAATAACCTCAGAACTGATGTTTTCTCTACTTATCAGTCTATCCTGCATTATTGAATATAAAAATCCATGGGGGGAATCTCTTGATTCCACAAACATTGTTATGAATTATTAATACCTCTCAAGATCACTTTAATTTTATTTAAGATCCTTAATTCAATAGGGGTTGCGTCTCAAAGAATTTTCAGAGGGGTTGGAGAGATAGCATGGAGGCAGGACATTTGCCTTGCATGGAGGACAGTGGTTTGAATTCTGGCATCCCATATAGTCTCCTGAGCCTGCCAGGAGCGATTTCTGAGCATAGAGCCAGGAGTAACCCCTGAGCGTTGCCAGATGTGCCAAAAAAAAACAAACAAACAAACAAAAAAAAAACCAAAAAACAAAAAACAAAAGAATTTTCAGAGAAAACTATCCATTTACTAATAACCTAGCAAACTAGTAACCTAGTTTGAAGAGCATTGTCTCATTCCAAACTAGTAGTGTGTTCTGGTTTGAGGGATTTTGTATTATTTGGGGTCTACCTATTAATTAGTACTCATAAATACTAATATAAGCATTTACTGCATGCCAAATACTGTTCTGAGTGTTTTTTAATATATTCACTTATTCAATTCTCATAAAAATTTAGAATAAGTATTTTTATCACTCCATTTGTCAAGGATTGGGGGGGTGGTGTCAGGCCAAACCCAGCATTGCTCAAGGACAATTCCTGGCTTTGTGCTCAGGAGCAGACCCTAGTGGTGCTAAGAGGAAACACATTTGATGCTAGGGATGGAACTGGAGAGAAGACCAAATTGCCTTCTTGGGCTCCTAATAATACCTTTGATAGTTCAAAAATTTCAGAACCATTGTTGCTGCTGCTGCTGCTGCTGCTGTTGTTGTTGTTGTTGTTGTTATTATCTGGCTTGAAATCACACTCACTAGAGTTGGGAGCTACATCTGACTTTTTTTTTTTTTTTTTGGTCTTTGGGTCACACCCGGCAGTGCTCAGGGGTTACTCCTGGCTCCATGCTCAGAAATTGCTCCTGGCAGGCACGGGGGACCATATGGGGCACCGGGATTCGAACCGATGACCTTTTGCATGAAAGGCAAACGCCTTACCTCCATGCTATCTCCCGGGCCCCTACATCTGATTTTGTACTTAAGATTGCTCCTGGAGGGGATGGAGAGATGGCATAGAGGTAAGGCGTTTGCCTTGCATCTAGAAGGACGGTGGTTCAGATCTCGGCATTCCATATGGTCCCTCGAGCCTGCCAGGAATGATTTCTGAGCGTAGAGCCAGGAGTAGTCCCTGAGTGCTGCCAGGTGTGACCCAAAAACAAAAACAGAAAAAAAAAAAAAGATTGCTCTGGGAAATTTTGGTAAATCATGTGGTTCTAGGAACTGAGCTGAGTTCAGCCACATGCAAGGCAAGTGCTTTAACTGCTATACCAACCCTACAGTCCTATTATGACTTTATTTTTTCACAGGAGAACCCAGTAACTTGCTCACAGTAAAGCAGCTGGATTATACTGGGGCTAAAAATGACAAGCAATTATTTCTGGTCACTTCTGAATCATGAATTTCTAAGGTTACATTTTTTAAGTCTTCAGTTTTGCTAATCATGACTGTGCTCACAATCACTAAAAAATTTGGACTTATCTTACCACAAAGACTTTTGAGTACAGTTAGAGAAATAAATACACCAACAACTATAATGACAATGATAGTGAATGATAGAAATAGATAGAATGCATGGGAGAAGCTGAAGAAATAGCCTAGCTGTAGGGCATTTGCCTTGCATGCAGCTGACTTGGGACCAACCAGAGTTCTATTCCTGGTATCCCATATGGTCCCCCGAGCCTGCCAGGAGTGATTTCTGAGTGCACAGCCAGGAGTAACCCCTGGGTGCCACCAGGTGTGGTCCCTAAACCAAAAATAAATAAATAAAGAAAGAAGAAATAGAATGCCTGTTTCAAATACAGGCAGGGGGTGGGGGAGGAGAAAGATGAGGGGCATTGGTGGGGGGACGGTTGTACTGGTGAAGGAAAGTGTACATTTTTATGACTGAAATCCAATTACCAACATGTTGTAATCATGGTGTTTAAATAAAGATATTAATAAAGATAAATATAAAAAATTGGACTTCTAACATCTCTCGCTGACAGAAAGTCTTCTGAGATATAGTACAGTGGGTAAGGCATTTTC
>PVKC010021253.1:0-18238 GCA_004027635.1 Crocidura indochinensis | reverse complement strand
TTGACTTTAGGTTTGATGTTTAAGAAGATCATTTTTTTTGGTTTTGGGGCCACACCCAGCAGTGCTCAGGGGTTACTCCTGGCTGTCTGCTCAGAAATAGCTCCTGGCAGGCACGAGGGACCATATGGGACACCGGGATTCGAACCAACCACCTTTGGTCCTGGATCAGCTGCTTGCAAGGCAAACACCGCTGTACTATCTCTCTGGGCCCAGCAGATCATTTTTAAATCCACTCAATGTTCATATGGCTGTTTGGTTTTGGTACTGTTTATTTTTATTTTCTCCCTCAATTCATGAGGCAGAACAAGGTGATTCAAGTTGTGTGGTTCTGCTGGAAGAAGACAAAGAAAAAAGGCAAACAAAACAGAACAAAAACAAACAAATAAAATGATAGCAACTACCAAAAAAAGGGGGGGGAAAGCACCCAGCAACAAAAAATCACCAAAGAATAACCACAAGAGTGAAAAAGAAAGAAAAAAGTGGAAGAAAAAAGAGGAAAAAAGGAGTGCTGGTGCAACAAGGTTTTGTTCTCCCCCTTTTTTTCTTTTTCTTTGCATAGGCACAGTAAGTATTGGGGAAGAATGGGAATTCCCTTGGTCTAAAAGATTCATGGTTTCTCCACCCTTAAAGCATACCGTCATGGGAACAACTACTGGCTCCATACATGCTCATTACCACATCCCAAGGGCTTATTTGTGGTGCCAGGAAACTTTCCTCTCAGGTGTGGATGATAAAATCAGGCGACTGTACCTGGAGATCTTGGTATTTGTGCAGGTCATAGGACAAGGTCTAGGGTAGAGTCTTTATGATTCTAGAAGTTCTGTTCCTTCATTGTTATGGTCAGTCTTCTGTAATAAGTGTTCTTTGTTCTTTGTTTTTGCTCAGATCCTAAGCCAAAGCCTAGGATAATATGGTTCCAAAAGTTCTGCTCAGTCTCTGTTGTCAAAGTCGAGCCTCTATATTTAGAGATCTTGATTTTTGCACAAGTCCTAGGTTACGGCTTAGGGTAGGATTTTTCTCATTGGTCCCAAGGTAAGTTCTGCTCAGTCATAGTTGTCAAAGTCAGTTTTCTGTAGAGTTCTTGGTTTTTGCACAGATCAAAGGACGATACATCTTCTGGTTTCCTCTTATTGTTAGGTAATGTGATAGGACAATTTGGTCTTAGATCAAGTTGTCGTTTTCTCACTGTCAGGATGTCATATCAGAACTGGAGCAAGTTGGTGCCAGAGCAGTGTTAGAAATTCCCCAGCAGAGTTTGTTGCAGGAAGCTGTATCAGTTTTATATCTGGGATCTGGGGCTTCAGGGTTGGACTAACAGTGTCCAATCTCATGGAGACTGAGTTGTATCCACATGACACATGTTCATGATGGGAGGCACCCCTGTGTTATAAAAAGTATGAGTTCTTATCCCTAGAAGATAAGATCTTGTTTCTGTGTATATAGTTTCCCCTTTTATATTCTGACTATACAAAAAGCATATGGTGTCATATTGTATTGCTGGTGCTATTCTGGATAAGAATGACAGGCTACACAGTCTCTGTGCTCTGGTTTTGACCTGAGCTTTTACCCCAGGTAAGAGTTTTTCTTGGTTTTCATACCAAGCAGTACCAAACCTGGTGAGGATAATATATATACATATATATACATACATATACATATATATAATAGAACAAATAAATAAAACTGAGTTTTATAAAAGGTAATTGAAGAAAACAAGTGATATAGGAGGATACCTTTATATTTAGGAATAAACTTCTTAAGGTACATTATTATAAAGATATTAAACATACAAAGGCAATATAGGCCTCTCAATTTGGTCTCTTAAGATATTCTTCTGGGGTTTGAAATCCAAGGCACTTTTTTTAATCACATACCTTGGTCTTGAGTTTGAGATATGATTTGCAGCATTGTGGAATCATGTAGTGTCCTTTAGCTGGGTTTTTTTTGAAGCTGAGTCCATGATTTTAGAGGGGTGAGAAGGGCCACATAGCATGAGTCAGCAGGCCTGTTGGTTGTAGTTTCTTGCTGAGGCACAAGATGGGGCACTGAGAGGGTGATTTTTCATTGAGGACCTAGGTGGTAGTTTGTTGGGGCAGGAGGTCAGTCTTGGTGCCTAAAGAGTTAAGAACTGAGGGGAGAAAGGGATAAATAAGAAGAGATAACAGATCAGATTTAGTAGACTAAATGTCTGAAGTAAAATGGGGTGGGAAATAAAAGGAGAGGAGATAGATAAAAAGGCTAGTGTGTATACTTTATATGCTGGAAACCTGGCTTAATACTTGTCTCCTCAGTACCGCAGCAAAATCTAGGGATGACCCCTAAGCATTAAGTCAGATGCTAATAGTTCCCCAAAAACTGCTAAATATAATCTAACTACCACCACCCTACACACATATACACAGTAAAAAAGGATACAGGAAAATAAACATAAACAGGTAAATGTTTATTTAGAGAGATTTATATATTTATTTAGAGAGATTAAGTTTAAGTTTTCCCCAAATTTATGTTGAAACCTAATTCCCAATGTGATAGTATTTGGATAGCATTGGGATTTGAGAGGTGATTAAGTCATGAATGAAATAGACTGGAGTAGAATAAAATTATTGTCCTTATCATTGAGGCCTCAGAGACCCCATATCTCTATCCCAATAGGAGAAACAGTGAAAATATTAGGTGACATTCACTTTTCAATCCCTCATTGACCCATTATCTGCCTTCTATCTCTCTGCAGGTCTTCAGATCTGTAGTTGTAAACACCAACCCAGACAAGAAAAGACCTGCAGGAGCAGTACAGATCATTTTGAGAAGAGAATCAAAATTAGCCATTATTCTGTTGTGCCTGCAGTTATGTAACTGCAGACAAGTGGGAAAAAAGAAACTGGCAGGATTCCTGCAAATCAATGTAAGTTGGTATTGTAAAGTTAAAATGGAAGTAGTTATATCAGATCAAATTATAGAGATAAATCTCTTATACATCTCTCTGCAATCCCCAATTCAATATAGAGATGCTCTTGTGGACTTTTCTCACTAATGGTTTCTGTAAACATGTATGGATTAGGAAGGGAAAAAAAGGGGGACAGGTATGGGTGGAAGTATACCTGGAAGTCGAGATAGGGTCAAGAAAATCCCTAAATCATAGGCATGTGCTTTCAGCATCTATATTCTACCATCTTCATACTCCTTCTCCATTGTCTCCTCTTTGTCTTCTAAGAGAGGAAAGGAAAGGAAAATATCAAGATGGAAGAGGTCTACAAAGAATCGGTAGGAAATCTAGAAAATAAAAGAAACCTAGAGAATGAGTAAAAACCAGAAATTTAAATAGAGCCTGAAGACAAAGGAAAGTCAGAGGATGAGGAAATGCCATACATAAAGAGGAATACAGAACACAGGTTGAGAGACAGTCAGTTGGGAGTGACAAACAGATGAGTGCAAGGAAAATGATCTACTGAGGTTGACTCAGACTTCTATAGAAAGCCAGAGAGGGAGCGATGAACAGCATAAAAGCACCTAGCTGAAGATCATGGTCCCTGGAGAGCAAAAAAAATCAAGGAAATCATACAGGAGAGTCATTTGGACAGTGAGGAAATGAAAGAATGTGGAGATTTGTGAAGGGCTCAAGAAGAGCTATGGAAAAAGGATAAAATGAGTGGTTTGCATTGAATGCAAAGAAATATGCAGAATTAATTTGCTTGGGGGGGCAAAGTGATGCCAGGTGAGGGAGGGTAGGATGTAAGGGTCAAAAAGACTTCAAATGTATTCCATATGTTTAGTACCTTTGGCCTTGAATTTTTATTTCTCCAATAAGGATATTGCAAACCTGCTTTTCCTTGCAGGCATTTGTCAGTCTATCTGTTTTATCATGTTGATACTTTGCTTTAAGTTGTCACTCTTGTTATCAGCAGCCTTTTGACCCAGTTAGAGTGATCTAATCAGGGCTTGGGGTTTAGTCACTCATGTGCATGAAAGAGATATTCATGATAATTTATAAAATAATACTTCAAATTTTCTTAAAACTGCATAAGCAAGGGGCCCGGGAGATAGCATGGAGGTAAGGCGTTTGCCTTTCATGCAAAAGGTCATCGGTTCGAATCCCGGTGCCCCATATGGTCCCCCGTGCCTGCCAGGAGCGATTTCTGAGCATGGAGCCAGGAGTAACCCCTGAGCGCTGCCTGGTGTGACCCAAAAACCAAAAAAAAAAGAAAAACTGCATAAGCCCAGTTTTTGACAAAACACTACATACATAAAACACTATTCATATAGAGAATTATGGACCTAATTATACTAAAAAATAATAGTTTTTTCTGAGTGGTATAAGTGAAGATTGTTCTTGATCTAACTTACTCTATTGAGCGAAAAGACTGCTCAAAAAAGCTGGACATTTGCTTCACATATTAGATCTCCAGGCACCTTTTGGTCCCATAATCTCCACTGTATATGGCTTCCAAACTAAAATAAAGCATACTATTTTTTATCATAAAACAAATAATAATACATTGAAAACAGGGGCCAGAGCGGTAGCACAGCAGTAGGGCGCTTGCCTTGCACGAGGCTGACCCAGAATGGACCTCGGTTTGATCCCCAGCGTTCCATATGGTCCCCCAAGCCAGGAGCAATTTCTGAGTGCATAGCCAGGAGTAACCCCTGAGTGTCACCGGGATCCAAAAACAAAAACAAAAAAAATATTGAAAACAGTAAAATATAAACCCAACAGCCTAAAATAACTATTAATGAAGGCACTAGAGACACTTAGAATTCCTTTATCAGGACTTGAAATGTCAAGTAAAACACATTGTCAAATTTGGAAGAATCAACTTGGAAGTTATCATAGATCCATTCTGTAAAATGTTATATAACAGTTTGTTCTGTGAAATAATCCTAAAACCTGTGTTGTAAAAATGATCAGATGAGATGAGCTCTCTTGGGCCTGCTCCTGTCCTCTTCCCTGTACCACTGACAAAGACCAATGTCTTGCCAGATGTTTGAAGAGAGCTGAGGAAGGTGTTATCTGTGCTCAGGAATAAGTCCGAAGAGCTAAAATGTAGGCAGTACCACTCTCCCCTAGGTAATTCCATCCCTGATGGGCTCTGTTTCTTTTTTCATTGATATTTTACCTTCCTTAGCCATTCCCCACCACCCTGCTTTTGCTGATGGACCATAGTCCTCAAAAGTATCTAAGACCTTTGATATTCTTGGACTCCTGGTAAATTAAACATCCACTATGTGTTGCCCCCATTTGTTGGGTCCCATTTACTCCTTCGTTGGATGTTTGTGTATCTGCAAAGGGCTCCCAGGATGAGAAATTATTTCCGATCCCCTTGTCCTCTTTTGGGGGGAGATCTTGGTAATATTTATCCTCAGCAAATAATCCACACAGCCAGGAGGATTAAGGGGTAGAAGGTTGGGCGGAGAGAGTCCTTTGTCAGCCTGCTGCTAGCTCCAAAACACACCTCGAGCCAGCCAGCCAAATCTGCCAAAAGACCTGGAACACCTCGCTCCCAAACTATTTATTCCGCCCTCAACAGCGCCCCACCTGGAAGGTCAAGTTGGAACAACAGGCAAAGAATCTTAAGGAAATATTTTCATATACAACACTACGCTTCTGTGGAACTATGGAGATCTTTCTTCTGATCTTATAATTTTGCTAATATTGACATGAAGTGTGAAAACATACCTTGAAAAGTCTTGATATATTTATTTAAAGTGTTATAATTACCCCCATTAGACTTGCCCATTTCAAAGCAAACCGTTTACCTTACTCATTTTGATACATATAACACATGGTAGAAATTTATATCAATAATTAGCAATCAAGTCTGAAGATCTCGTTTTTTTCTTTATTTTTGTTTTTTTTTTGTTTGTTGTTTTTGTGTGTTTGTTTTTTGGGGCCATACCCAGTGACGCTCAGGGATTACTCCTGGTTATATGCTCAGAAATCACTCCTGGCTCGGGGGACCAAATGGGACGCCTAGGATAAAACTCTGGTCCGTCCTAGGTTAGCACATGCAAGGCAAACGCCCTACAGCTGAGTCACCTCTCTGGTCCCGGAAGGTCTCATTTCTTGTTGTAGTTTTTCCCTAATGAACACATAGTCTTAAACATATCATTTCATATTTTAGCAAGAGAAGCTTGTCTCTCAAAGGGGGATATTGCAGGAGAGGAATTATAGCACAATTTACTGCTAAATATTTTAACGTTGGATATAGTCTTTTTCCTTTTTCTTTGCAAAATTTGCCAATTACTAGCAGACCACCTTTTATTAAAACATCAGTAGGCCCTGCATTCCACTTTCAACATTCTCCAGGGACAACTACCAAAAATGTTTGTAGTTTTTTCTGATACTAACCTTCACATTACTAAATAATGTTTACATCGTTGTTTCCTTTTAATAGCTTTATTGAAATAAAATTAATATATCACAAAATTCACCATTTAAAGTATACAGCTTAGTAACTTTTACTATTTTGAGTTCTGAAATCATCATTATGGTCTTATTCCAAGACAACCCTAAAAGAAGATAACCCTAGAAGAAAGCCTCATAGGCACCTGAAAAACAATAATTTATATATTTCTATGGATTTACCTATTCTGGACATATCATATAAATGGACTCAAGTTTTTCCTGTGTATATACTGATTACTAAAATTGCTGTATTCTGTGGTTAACCAGTGTTTGCTTTTTTTTTTTTTGAGAAACTGTCAAACTTTCTCAGAGCAGCCATAACTTAACTGTTACATCGGCAGAGATACAATTTATGTTCTTGTCACTTATTGTCTGCATATATTTTTTTACTATGGCCATCTTTTTGGGTATAAAGTGGAATCCCTGAGTAATTAAATTTCCTTTCACCAAAGTATAATGATGTTAAACTATTTTCACTTGTTTATTGTCATTTGTATATCATTTTAAAGAAAAGTATACAGCAGCACCACACTACCTGTGGGAGATGCTACCTGATACTCCCAAAGGATGCATGAAGTCTTGGATAGTACAAAATGAAGCATACAGGGGCCGGAGCAGTGGCGGAAGCAGTAAGGCATTTGCCTTGCACACAGCTAACCTAGGACAGACCTTGGTTCAATTCCCCAGCATCCCATATGGTCCCTCAAGCCAGGAGTGATTTCTGAGCACATAGCCAGGAGTAACCCCTGAGCATCACCAGGTGTGGCCCAAAAAATAAAAAAAATGTAGCATACAGTTTTACTGTATATACCATGTATATAGCATGTGCCATATATATTCATATATAAGTTTTAATTTATAAATAAGGAACATTAAAATATAACAATTACCAATAACCATAATAAAATAGAACATTTGTAGTGATGCATATCTTTCAAAATACTTATTGCAATGAAAGGAATTAAAATTGTGAAAAGGAACAGTAGGTAAAAAGGAAATCTTGTGGGGGCCAGGCGGTGGCGCTGGAGGTAAGGTGTATGCCCTCTATATAGGTGACTAAAATAAGGCTCAAACAATTTAAGTGCTTCATGCAAGATCACATGACAGTATGGGAAACATTTTATTATTCTAATATAAACCTTAACTAAATTGCTTTAATAATCCGGAGGATTTTAATTTTAGTTTCATTTTATTGTATTACCAATCCTTAAGGATGTCCTAACAGTGGTAATGTTTCTACATATGAGACATTTTGGAATAATCAGGTTTTCATTCTATTCAGGCTAATTCTTCTTTGCTGTTACTTGTCACTCATTGGACGGGATGTACCTGAATTAAAGCACCTTTTGAATTGGTTCCTTACCCATTCTCCACCATAGAGCGTGGTCTTTTGCCTCCCAATTAAGACCCTGGGTCTTAATTTTATTTTCCACAGTTGGGCTAACTGCCTGTTAGTATCTCTTGCTAGCACCAGCAAGCTTGTGGTGGAATTTTCCTGAACCTGTTTTATTTCCCTTCAATATGTGCGGATTATTTCCTGTGTCAGCTTTTGCTCCCAGACCCTCATCTCTTCAATCCCTTGGAATTTGGCCACGAGGCTTCCACTTTAGATTCTCAAAGAATAAGGCTCCAAATGGTATCTTCTTGTACCATCAATACCTGAGGAAGACATTTCAGAGTAAGTAAGGCATTTCAGAGTACTATGATAGCACAGGGCTCAGAGGTGCATGTTTTGCATGTGTGGAATCCAAATTCAATCCCCTATACTGGATGGTCCCCTGAACACTGTTGGTTGTGGCTCTGGAGGGCTCTCAGATGTCTGAGATGTTTCCTCCAGGACCTGAGCACACAATTTACTGAGTTTTAGCATTGACCCACAGGCCATATTGACTGAGTATTGCAATGCTTAGATTAACCTAAGCAGTAGTATTGGGAGTGAAAAAAGGCTTTTCAGTCCAATACAGATTGGCTGATTTGACCTCCAAATTATAAGCTCTGTCTAGAGTTCCAAGGATATTCAGATATCAGACAGGTGATGACACCCATTTTCTCAATTTGGAAAGTTACACACCTTTGAAAGTCCATTGCTAGAGTCTTCTACTTTTTGATAAGTGCTAACTCCAAAGAAACAATGCAGCAGATAGATACAGAGCTGAACCCACAAAACAGAGCCAAAACACAGATGAAGCCTTTTTAGGAATCTGAGCAAGATCTATAGGTCAATGTTTAACTATAGGCCCAATATTACTATTCTGAGGTCTACTGCACTGGACTATGAGAGAAAGGTTCAACCCTCCTACCTTATTTCCAGGCTATAACTGGCTCTGAAAGAGAGTAAGTAGGGCTTAAATTTTAATGTTGTGGAGATTTATTACCACACATTCATAATTCTCCTTCATACCCCAAAGTATGAATAGAAGTCATACTATTAAACAATATGATTGACTACTGCTTGTGGTTAATATTCATGAAGATAGATATATCATGAGAGATATCTACTTTGCTTTTTACTCTCTACTTTTCCAAAGCAGAAAAAAGTTTTGGGGACTGAGATTAACAGATTTTTGAGAATATCACTCAATATTCTACTGATAAACTGCAAGTCACTAAAACATTAGTTCTTGAACTACTTATGGAACCAGAGTATTTTAAATCAAACATTGTTTTTAAGTCATAAAATGAGTCATTTAAAATTTTAATTTCTGGAGCCAGAGCAGTGGTTCAAGTGGTAAGGTGTCTGCCTAGAACAGACCGCAGTTAGATCCCCGGGTGTCCCATATGGTCCCCCAAGCCAGGAGTGATTTCTGAGTGCGTAGCCAGGATAACCCCTAGTGTCACAGGATGTACCCCCCCACAAAAAGAACAAAAAAAATAATTTCTGTTCCAGAGAACTTAAAACAATATCATTCGTACTTATAACTGGGAAAAATTAGATAAACAAAAATGAAACATTTAAAAATTTTGGAGAACTGAGAAATGGGGCAAATGATTACCCCAAGTCTAGTGAGTCTTGGAGGAAGAAGATGAACACAAATATGTAAACGAATGGGAAAATTGAGGTAGCAATTTAACTTTTTAAAACTGTATTTAAACTATTGTGATTTATAAGATTATTGATAGTCTTTTAGATATACAATGTTTCAGTATCAATCCCATCACCAGTGTCAACCTCTCTCCATCAATTTTCCCAGAGTTCATTCTATACTTCCCTTCATTCCTATTTGTTATCATCAAAGGCACCTGTCTAAGTTTGGTTATTCAAATATGGGTCTCATTATTTCAGTGTTGTTGATTCTGTGGTTATTATATTTAGTTCCGTCCTTCCTTAAAATACCACTAATGGGGACTGAGCAGTGGCACAAGTGATAAGGCAACTGCCTTGCCTGCGCTAGCCTAGGACAGACTACAGATCGATGCCCTGGCATCTCATATGGTGCCCCAAGCCAGGGGCGATTTCTGAGCGCATAGCCAGGTATAATCCCTGAGCGTCACCAGGTGTGGCCCAAAAACCAAAAAAATTAAAAAAAAAGATTTCCCCGACCTACATGCTACATGACTGGTATTTGTGTGTGTGGGGGGGGTATACTTCCACGCCTAGGAGGTCTTAAGAGCACTCCAGGCAGTACTCAGAGGAACACATGTGGTTCTAAGTATCAAAATGAATTTGGTCACATTCAAAACAAATGCTTTGTAATATCTTTCTCTGACCCCAGAGTTCTTGATAAATAATAGCAAGATGACTCTAAAACTTCACTGAGTGAACCCTGTGATACTTTAGGGCATGTCTTATAGACAAGAGGATTAGAGTGTAATCCCAGGAATTACTAAATGGCATTGCCATTTGGAGTCTCCCATTTCACAACCAAGTAGGTAATCTTCAGTGCACCACAGTGATCTGAATGTTCCAGTACCACAACCAAGACTTGAGATCCCCAAGGAATTCCACAATTAAATGCAAGTCTTCTATCTGCTTATCATTACAACAGAAGGCAAGTGGGGGAGATGAGATTTAAATTAAAACACAAAGGGCTGGAAAGATAGTCCAGATTCAAAGTAAAAGAATGGGAAAATATACATAGAAAAGAAAATGAATAGGTAGTGCAATTGCATTGCACATGGCCAGTCAAGGCTTGATCCTTAGCATCCCACATGATTCCTTTGAGTCTTGCCAAGAGTGATTCCTTTATACAGATCCAGAAGTAAGCCCTGAGCACTTCTGGGTATGGGCCAAAAAAGCACATCTACACAAACAAAAACCCAAAGGAAGTAAAATTGAAAAAAAATATTCAAAAAAAGAGGAAAATTGAAAGATACAGAAACATATAAAATTTTGAATCTATACATAGATAGATGCAATAATATATATACATATATATACAGATATAGCGTTGTTCTATTAGCTAAGAAGTCTTAGAAACAATGACACTCCACCAGCAACTATAACAATCTTTACTGACATCTTATTACAAAGTATGTTATCCACTAAAATTAACTAAGATTCCCAGAGAAATGGCTGATTGAAGGACTATAGAGAGGGAAAAATTATAAACTTGGAACATGTATAATACCAATATGCAAAGACACAGAAAATACATCAAGGTAACTTAATTAAAAGTGCTCCCAACAGAATAATTTAGACAAAATAATAAACACAATTGTAACTATAAAGATTATAACTGAAGATGTGTATGGTAGTGATAGCAACAGTTATATCATTAAATAAATGGATGATACATGTGGGATAATCTTTCTTCCAAAATAATTTGAAACAGTAAATGTAGAAAATGAGGAATACCTAAAAATTCTCACCATCGCTGTATCTTATTCATTTTTTTATACTTGCACAATTTTCATAGCAGAAATGTTTTTTAACTCTTCCCATGCTTGTGGAAACTTAAGCTGTTTTTGTCTACTTGCAATTTCAACATTGGAATGGATATCAACTTGAAATTCTTTTGTTTTTATTTTTTAGCACTTCGATTGATACTTGTCTTGAGAAACAGAAAAGGACTAGAGGCATTGTATAGTGGACAGAGGCTACAGGAAGAATGGTTTTGCAAAGTAATGACCCTGAGCTTGTTTTTTTGTTTCGTCTTGTTTTGCTTTGCTTTTTGGCCACACCTGTTGACTTACTCCAGGCTAGGAGCTCAGAAACTGCTAAGCTCCAGGCGTGGGGGACCTTTTAGGGGGGGGGATCAAACCGAGGTCAGTCCTAGGTTAGAGGCTTGCAAGTCAAACTTTCAAAACCAGACTCTAAATAAGACTCAGCATTGCCTGGGGTCATTCTCAAGCATAGAGCCAGGAATAGCCAACATTATCACTTTGTGAAGGCCAATATCCTTAAGGTTACCCCTTCCAAAAAAAAAAAAAGGCTTGTCTTGTTTACATCTTCAGGGCTTTGACTACATTGTCTAGGAAGAGGAAGTCAAAAGAAAAAAATATGTCATAACAACTAAAAAGCTTCTGGCTATTAACTTCTAAAGTTTATCTTGGATTCATTTGAGTCCATCCTACAAAGAGCACTGGAGAGAAACAGCACTGCAATAAGGCAGGGGAGTTTATTTACCAGCATGCTGGGGTTCCCCCTAAAACAAGTATTCCCATACTGAGCTCTCAGGCTCTTTTCTTAGGGTTACAGAAGCTTCAAACCAGTACAGTTAACTTTTAAGTTGACTGACTGTTGTCTAGGGTGTTTCCTTTATGGGTAGATATCTAGAGTGGAATATAGTGATTTATAGGGCTTTGGGATCTGTGTCAGCTGAAGTAGTAGAAGAGCAGCTAGGGCACCAACTGGCACTCCTAATCTTGTCTGGCCATAGGCCCCCAGGTGGATATTCTGGCCTAGTCTTTGTTCCTTAAACTTGACCCAGTCATATCTGTACTTACGTTCAGGGCAAAGCTAGGTTACAGTTAATTCTAAATCAAACCACATATTTTAACATAGACTATAGGGGCAAAAAGACAGCTCAATAAATTGGAGACCGTGCTTTGCATGCAGAATGCCCAGTTTTGATCCCCAGCACCCCATGAGCCCTCAAAATCAGTAGTAGCCCCTTGAGCATACTGGATGATACCCTAAAATAAAACAAAATCAAAAGGCCCGAGTGACAGCACTGCGATAGGGCATTTGCCTTGCATGTAGTCAACCCGGGATGGACTCCGGTTTGATTCCCAGCATCCTATATGGTCCCCTGAGCCTGCCAGCGGCCATTTCTGAGCGCAGAGCCAGGAGTAATTCCCAAGTGCTGCTGGGTGTGATCCAAACAACAAAAACAAAAATATTTCTATTTTGCACAAAAACACTATTGCTAAAATTAAACACAACCTACTGTATGGGAAATACCTGAATCCCATACATCTAAAAAGAGCCAATATCCAAATTATATAAAGAAATCATAAAACTCAATAAACAACAACCAAAAATCATAAAAAGAGAGGATAAAGGGCCAGAGAGATAGTACAGGGTTTAAAAAACTTGCCTTAACTCCTGCTAAAAGTGTGGCTCACCCTGGGTTGAGTCCTGATACTGATTGTGTCCCTGAACATTACCAGGAGTGTTCTCTGAACACTCTGCCAAGAGTAAGACCAGAGCATCACCAAGTATGATGCAAACTTCCCCCAACAAACTGGTAAGACAAGATGAGTAAACACTTGCCCAAGCAAGACGTTTAGATGGCCAAGAGAAACATGGAAATACCCAAATGCCTAAGGATAGATGTTAACATCTGATTATGGTTTATGTACACAGTGGGATACTATTGAACTCTAAAAAAATTGGAGCCGCACCTCACCATTCTCAGGGCATACGCCTAACTCTTTATTCAGATCATTTCTGTTGGTGCTTGGGATACCATATGGAGTGTCAGGAATTGAATCAGGTCATGCAGTTAAGTGGTCTATCCACTGAACTATCTCTCCAGCCCACAAAGATGAGATACTGGTTTTTACTACAACATAGATGGAACTGGAAAGGATCATGCTAAGTTAAATAATTCAAAAGGTAAAAAAAATTACCAGAAGATATCATTCATTTCTGGTAGATAAGGAAGCAAATCAAGCAAACATATAATGTCCAATGAAAATCAAAGAACTGAGGCATTCCATTGGTGTAGAATGAGAGCTTATGGGGATTCAATTGAGTATGATTACTAGCTTTAGATATTTATGGTAGGCATAGTGTGTCATCATTACATCCCAAATTCATATACACATTTACACTTTTATAAACCAATTAAGTTTTGTAAATGCAATAAAAGAGAAATCAAAAAATTAAATGTAATTAAAACAGCAAGAGAACTCTGTCCTGGTTCACTCAACAGTACAGCTGAAGTTTGCCTTCCTGCAATCCTACAGGATTAAGCCCAGAAACTCTGATTACTGGGCTGCTATAGATATTGAATGTATTTCCACATACAAAAACTCAAAGCTAGAGGGGCTAGAGAGATTTGGTGCCTGCTTTGCATTTAGCCAACCAACTCAAATTCGATCCTTAGCACCTCATATAATTCCCTGAGCACACCTGGATGTGACCCCTAACAATAAAACTAAAAGCAGACCAACTCAGAGATTCCTATTGCTATGGTCAATGTGGACATTATGGGAACATTTAAAATGATTAATGATGACAGAACATGAAATTATCTAATCTCAGTAATTATTAAGATAATTTATTTTACATTTGAAACTTACTCATGCCCAATTTCCAAATGATAAGGAATATATGGTACAGGAAAATGATAGAAGAGCTTTTTGAGGGTTTGAGGGTTTTTTTTTTTGTAGGGGTTGGGCCACACCCATCAGCTCTCAGGGGTTACTCCTGCTCTGTGCTCAGAAATCGGTCCTGGCAGGTACAGGGAACCATATGGGATGCCGGGATTCGAACCACCATTTGGTCCTGGGTTGGCTGCTTGCAAGGCAAACGTCCTGCCGCTGTGCTATCTCTCCGGCCCCATAGAGTTTGGTATTTGAAACAGATGCAGTCTAAGTGGAAATTTGACTAGTTTCTGTATATATCACTCATATCAAAACATGAATGATTTCTCTTCAGTCGAACAAAGTGATGGAATGTGCTGAGTGAATTCACACTCTAAAGGGTCAAATTACCATGGGGACTACTTGGGTCCATGCTATCTATATAGACAAATCTTTGACTCTGGATCAGATTTTCTATGTTGGGAGGTATGGAATCAACACATAAAAAGCATGAGAGAAAAGTAATGAAGAAGAATAACCATGTCAAGTTTTTCTTTGCTACATCAATAAAGAATATACTAGAAGTTTTGCTAAACCTAGTCTCAGAACAAAAATAGTATGAAATTAACTTATAAAGGTAATATAGAAAACAGTATTCTAGATTACAAGTCATATATAAAATAATCTAAATGCTAAAATGCTACCATCTTCTTCTTTCACTTTTTTCTACCCCCTCAAACACACAGGCAAAAAGAGAGGTACAAGTCAACCTTAATTAAGGGCAGTAAAAAGCAATACTGACCTCGTGTAGCACTGGCAGAACAAGGAGAGAGAAATTTGAGCTAGATTGATGTCAGAGGCTGAATTATGAAGGCTAGACTCCTAATGTTAATTAGCAAAAGTACCTAGGAGGAAGAAGAAGGCAATCAGGATTTAAAAAAACAACAACATGCAAAGATAAGAGAGAAAATTAGTAATTAGGATAAATTGTATGAAAGTTTCTTTTGGATGATGCAGAGAGTGTATGGCAACCTAGAAATGTGGATCCTGAAACTCAATTTTGATGAACTATCAGTAATGAGGAAAAGCAAGATAGGATTTACTTTGATGGTGGTGTTATTATCTAGGTCTTTCAATCAGAAGAATGACAAAGTAAAAACATGACAGAGTGGCATTTGCAAGGTAATGTTGGTATGTTGAAGAGAGTCTCTGATGTCTTTTAGGTTATAAAAATAGTGCCCTAGAACACTAATATTCCATGAAATAAAAATGTACCTAAACCTGAGTTCAAAGAGATAGTACAGTGATAGGGCATTTGTCTTGCATGTGAGCTGACCCATGTTATATGATACCTAACGCCTGCTAGTGTTGAGTCATGATGGCAGAGCCAGGAGTAATCCCTGAATACTATCAAGTGTGATCAAATGGAAAATAACAAGTAAAATTAAATTATAAAAGATCTAAAATGGTAACATGTTTTATATCACTTTTCATAATTACTCAAAACGGGGAATGAGCCAGATGTCTTTTAAAAGACATGAAGATAAAATGTGGAAAATGCATAGAATAGGATGCCAAAAAAAGAACAGAATAAACTACTGATATTTGAAACAACTTAAATTTCCAGTGTATTATGCTAAGAAGTCTGTCTCTAAATATAACACAATAGATTTCATTTATATAACATTTTGAAAAAGGCAGAACTGTGGTTATTAGAAATAGACCAGCGATGCCAGACTTTAGTGAGAATGAATTGGAGTATGGCAGTACTATAAGTGAATAGCATGAATTTGGAGGCAAATATATTTTTCTTAATTATTTTTGAGATTATGTTGGTTTTATGAGGCAGTACATGTAGAATATATATAATTATATAACATATATATACATATATATATATATATCGTTTTGGGTGTGGGCCACATCTGGGAATACTAAAGCTTTCCTCCTGGCTCTGCACTCAGGTTTCACTACTGTTAGTGCTTGGGAACCATATGGGGTGCTGGGGATTTAACTCTGGTTGACTACATGAAGGCAAGGACCTTACGTGCTGTACTCCAGCTACAAGGCTATATATATTCGAGGTACAGTTTCAGATTTTTTTCAAATATTTGTCAGCACATCATCCCCACTACCACAGTTAGCTGGACACACTGCACTTTCATTCCAATTCTATCCATTTTTTAACCTTCTTAATAAAGAGTCATACATCAAAATGGTCAAATTTTCATACCACAAAATTAAAAAATTACCACAGTTGTCCCCTATATAAAAGATGGGAATGGGGCCGGGTGGTGGCGCTGGAGGTAAGGTGCCTGCCTTACCGCGCTATCTTTGGACGGACCGCGGTTCGATCCCCCGTGCCCCATATGGTCCCCCAGGCCAGGGGCGACTTCTGAGCGCATAGCCAGGAGTAACCCCTGAGCGTCACTGGGTGTGGCCCAAAAACCAAAAAAAAAAAAAAAAAAAAAAGATGGGAAATGTTGTAGATAAAAATTACACTAACCTAGCTAATGAAAGTTCATTTTTCTAGTCCTTCCTTCCCTGTGCTGACTTATTTCCTTTTCTGATTCATTTCCCTGATTCTCCAGCTTGCTCCACTGACTGGATTGTATTGTTTCTGTTTCTTCTAATATGAGTATCTATTTATTCATTCCTTTCTTTTTATTTAAACACCTTACTACAAGGCTATTCAGATGACAGTTTTTTTCATAAATTAAGTTGCTCATGATTGAGTTACAGTCATTGTATAACAACCTTCAACAGTTCGTATTTATCACTGCCAATGTCAACAGTTTTCCTCACACTCTTCCAGATGCTCTCTCCCTCCCCACCCCACCTGCCTCCAGGGCAGGCATTTTACTTCTCTCCCTCTCTCTCTCCTCCCACTCTCCCTCCCTTCTGCTCTTAGTTTTTTTGAAAAGTGCTGAAAACAGTGCTGAAAATGGGAGAGAGTGACACGCATAGCACCGCTTTATAAACAGTAATGCAAAACCAAGTGCCCAAAATGACAGGATTGTTTTTAAGGCACTACTAATACAACAAGTACTTGTGGATTTTAGATGTCAGGTGTAGCAGTTTCCTTTTAGTATACTATTTTTAGAGCATTTTTATGTTTACAGGTATCTCTGATCATCAACAATTATGCACACTGGTTGTTCACTGTTTTAATGGAAGTGAATGATACTAGCATGACTCAAGAATACTGCAAGTAAACAAAAATTCTTCTGGCTAAAAATGATTTTTTAGCTACAGGAAACTCTTCCGAGAGATCCATGGGTGTGTGAGATTTATTTTCCAACATATTTCTTTGAGTTAAAAAAGTTCACTCAGAGACACTTGGTCTTTTTTAATGAACTCATCTGATTAACAAAGGTACTGAATCCTTCAGAGGAAAGTTCAAGTCAGTATGGAATTTCCATTTTAAACCAATTGGAAGCATCCAGTACTTATTAAAATGGTCAGACAGTAACACATGAGTTAAGCTGGGAAGAGAACAATAATGGCATGTTCGCATAAAAAAATCTAGCAAGGGAAATTGGGGAAAGGAGGAAAATGGGGGACAGTAGTGGCGGGAAAGTTGCACAGGTGAATGGGGGGTGAGCATTTCAGAACTGAAACCCATTTCTGAACATATTTTTAACCCTGGTGGTTAAAAAAATGACTGAAAAACTATTCAAAGAAGAAAATCGGGTCTTTTCCAGGGATTCATTTGAGTCAACTTTTAAAAAGTGCTGTTTTAGAAAGATGAAGACAAGTAGAACGTCGTAGCGTTGTAAAACTTTGCAACCATTAGAAAACTTTTCATGGTCTCAATAAAAAAAAATGAAAAACGAGCAAAATACACTTTTCAAAGATTTGAAAATGGATAACACCTTTCCTTCCTTCAGTGTAAAACACTGTTCATACGTCATCTCCTTTTCAGCATCATGTTTTAAGGTCGGTTAACTATTTGAAAGCAGAAGGAGAAAAAGACCCACTTTTGATTGCTAGATTCTTTTCTAGCCACACCCACTTACTCCCCACTAGTAGAGTGGAAGGCTGGGACTCCTGGGGGAAAGGTTTGGGGTTTGCGGAGGGGGTGCTGAGGGGGTGTCTCTAGGCTAGAGGACAGGTAGGGAGTGAGAGCAAACCAAAGACGACCCC